>JBBBVU010000026.1:10904346-10924475 GCA_037177055.1 Atherinosoma microstoma
CTGGTTTGGAGGTAGCCTTCTCTGCTAAAGCTGGGCGTGTGTAACTGTGTGACCTTGCATGTGTATATATTCTGACACTATCCAATGTATTCTGCAGTGCAGTTGCTGGGTGTAATCGTCTCATGCACTCCTTGCAAGTAAATTCTTTTTATTCTTAGCTATGACTCTGAGTCTCAATTGTGTGTTAGGGAAACTGGGTACGAACTTAACAGCGAATTACAGTCCTAGAAAATAGAAAGTTTCCTGACAATTTCAACACTTACTTTGCTGTTAAATATTATCGAAAGTGATCGTGTGATTTCAGCGAACTTGTATGCACTCACCTACCCCTGCTGGTAATATACCAAAATGATTTGTTAAATTTAAGTAACTGTGAAAACTTTGGACTGTACATAAACCATAAAACCGATTTCTCCTCTTTACTTGGTGTCATAGCTGTGTTGTTTCTCCCCCATAACCCAGGGTGCAGTGCTGGCTGCCGTTTCTAGCCACAAGTTTAATTCCTACTATGGCGACCCTCCTGAGGAGCTCCATGATTTCTCAGATGACCCAACCTCCTCAGGTAAATCCCACAGCTGAACACCGCCTCCTGTTACTAACACTGAAACGATTATAGCAATGAAAATGACATCACTTGATGGCTCCAGTTTTACTTTAATGTAATTGATAATGGCACCAATAGCTTCATTAAAGGCTCAGTTCTGCCTGAATATACCCACCATTAGACACACCATCATCAAACTGAAAAAGAAGAGAGGGCAAAACATAGAGAATGTCTCCCCCTCAGTTTCTGAGCTTGTGGTTTCTATTGTTGTATGTCATATGGCAACTGTCTGTGGAGAACTTCCCCTGTTTGAATAAAGACAGATGTTGCTCAACAGCCTCACTTCCCTGTCTCAGTCCCAAACTTTCGCTTCCTGTGATAAGAGGGCAGCGTATCCAAACCACATTTTGTCCTGGTTTCAAAAGCAGGAAATTGAGCAGTGTGTTTGGCTGCTTCTCTCTTTTTTGCTGCTATTTCTTTACTTTGTCATCTTTTCCTCCCTTTTTCTGACTCTTTGTTCTCTCCTACCCCACCGCCCCACCCCCACCCCCACCCCATGTCACCTTGAGGTATTAAACTCTATATTTGCTCCGAACTTCCTTTAATCTCAGCTTCTCTCTCTTTCGTGGTGTTTTTCTGCTGCTCTGCTGCCTGTAGGACTGCTAGCTGCTGAAAGTACGTATCCCCCTCCCCACCCATAGATTTTTGACTTTATATCATCATGACATCCCTTGCTTTGTAGCTGCTTTTTTTTCTTTGTTTTGTTTTTTAACTTGTTACTGAATGACGTGAGTCTAATCTCCCTCTGTCTTCTCTCCTGTCTCCTTTTTGCAAAATCTAACTTGATTTGATGCATTTGCTCTTATTCCAAATAAGCCTGACATTTTCTCCTTATCTGTCTCTACTTTGTTTTTCCAGGGATTGTAAATTGTTTAAAGCTGTGGTTTAAACAGCACTTTCTCACGTCTTTGAAGTTAAAAGTTGTAGCTCAAGAATCTAGAAAGCCCTACTTTCTAAATTCAGCCTAACCTTTCTAGTTAACTTATTTATAAGAGACAGAGGTCTTGACTTGGTTTGGCTGTGGAGGCCTTGGAACCCTCCCCCCATCATTGCCATCTCGCCTACAAATATTTCATGTTTAACTAGCGCTGGGCAACGATTAAAATTAATCTTATGAATCAATGAATCCCATTGCGACACATAAAATGCAGTGGTGAATTCAGCACTATTCCTTTAAAAGTACTTCCATATGAAGGAAAGCCCAGTTAAAACAAATATTGCGTGTGTGTGTTTCCCTGCTGGAAAAGACAAAAAGCTGGATTAGAATCTCACTTGTAGATTAGGAGGGAAAATCTGATATTTGAGGTAATTTTGCTGTAAAAAAAAAAAGAATTTTGGGGGCTTTACACTTTGCATAGAAACTAAACTAAAGCAATACGCTGGGATCTAGATTCCAGCGAGGGGATTTGCCATAACAAGCCAGTATCTTCTGCCTTCAGACCTGTGGTTTGTCTGGATGTTTATTCAGAGACAGCGAGCAACAGACTTTGACAAAAATGTGTTAACGCACAGGAAAACAATTGTCAGTGTTAATTAATTAATGCATTGACGTGATAATAACGCCTTAGGTCTAGATGCATTAACACATTATTAAAGAAGAGGAGCTTCACAGCTTTTAACAAACAAATCCTGGACTTTTCATCCTTCTTTGTCATAAATATTTGATTTTATCTCAATGTTTAAATTGAGATTTACAGGAAATACTTTTCCTGCTACTGTGAAAAGAAAATATTGCGGTTAAGAAATATTATACATTTTTAAACCACAACCTTTTTTTCATATAGAGGTACTTTTTAATATAAAAGTTTGCAATACATTACTTTTTCATCATTACTGAATGATGATAGAATTTTGTGCAGTTAATCGCATGGTTTTCTATTAATCGCAAACCATTTTTTTATTGTTGCCCATCACTAGTTTTAACAGTTTGCTGATAAATTCAAACACGTGCATCACTTTTACAGAAAACTGCAACTTCATCAGTGTGCAGAAAAGTGAACACACATGCATTCTACGTTAGCTTTTCTCATGCTCTCTTTTTTTGTTTGTTTGTTTTTCCCACCAAGGATCTTTAATGTCTCGCAGGTTTACATACTTTACCAAACACATTTAGCCCGAGAAACTTAATATATCAGATTTGAAGTCTTTTCTTGACTTGTTTGACTGCATTTTCATGCATTTTTGTTTATTTCCTGTGTGTACTGGCCTATAATCTGTCATCCACACACTGACTTTGTGAAGTGACTTTCCTCTGATGTTGTATTGATGCCATGTACTGCTGTTTCTCTGGTTTTGCTGCATGTGTGGGCGATGCAGCAGGTACTTGGGGTTAAATAGTTCTGTACGTGTTTCTGTCATGTGTTTTTCTGTTGTGATCTGTCTTTGTGCTTTCTTTTTGTGTGTGTTTTCCTTGTTTTATTTGCCTGTTTATAGATGTGTTACAGATTGTGTGTTTGTGGATAAGTGTGTGTCACGTTCAGTGTTTGCATTTTGTTGAACGCTTGCAGGGATTGCTTGGTGTACTTTGTTTCTGTGTGCTTGTAAATCAGCCCATATTTGTGAGTAAAGCATATGTAACTGTGTTTGCACAGGGGCAGTGTCGCAGGTTTTGGATAGTTTAGAGGAGATTCATGCCTTGACGGACTGCAGTGAGAAAGACATGGATTTCCTGCACAGTGTCTTCCAGGATCAGCATCTCCACACCCTGTTAGATGTAAGTTAATAAGATCAGTAGCTTTTCTTCTGTAGTACCAAAATCACCCAGCAGGTGTCAGAACCACTCAAGAATTAACCACATGCATTATTTTAGTTAACACCTTGTATTGTATTGTTAAGGCTTTGCATTATTATCGTTTGGGCTGATCACGTTTGTTTGTTGTTTCAGCTTTATGACAAAATCAACACCAGGTCGTCCCCTCAGATTAGAAATCCTCCAAGTGACGGGGTGCAGAGAGCCAAAGAGGTGAGGAAATAACTGCTGATGATCAAACTGATATGTAACTTCTTCTTGATGAGGCCTATTTTTATTTGTGCCTGTGTAAATGAAGTATATCTTCACAAGTACCACGGCTGTGTGTGTAATCTTGGTCTAAAAAGAAAAAGCTGAGACATGTGAATGACTCAAGTTATGTGTTTGTGTCAGAGTAAATTCACCTGGAACACAGTAGGAAATGTAAATGTATGTCCTTTCTAAAAGAAAACCACATTACTTTCAGTGAACACCAGAGGATAGCAGCTCAGTTCATCTAGGAACTGGTCATTTCTGATGAGTAGCCGTGCAGAAATAGAAGCGAACTTGTAGAGTTTTATAGGTGTTTTAATAGAGGTGCTACACAGGTAAATATTTTAAGATCCCATCGGCTGATGTTGACATGTGAGAGTCAGGAGGGATAGCTCCCAAATTCACCTTAAAAACACCATGAGGATCCAGAAATGGGTTTACCCCAAGACAGTCTATGATAGGTACAGTTCACTATAAAACCTCTTTGGTCTTCAAGGAAACGACCAGGACCTTCATGAATCATTTCAATCAAAAGTAGTCAGAGGAGAACACCTTTGACCACTTTTAAAACTTTAAAACACAAAACAGTAAAGTTGAGACATGATTTAGTTTTGTCCCGCAGTGATGAGACGGCCATCTTTTTTATTCTGCCGAGTCTCTCTTTCATACGACATCTTGCTTGAAGAGGAGAAATTAGCTGAAGCTCTAAAGTGGACAGTGCTGTTTTCATGTTTTTGTTACATTCCCATTTAATTGCTTTGGGTTTGAATTGTGTTTCATATGGGTGGCGATGCTTGCTAGACTCTTAGCCCAGTTTCTCCCAGTGCTACATGTTGAGATCAGTGCATGTACAAAGATTTTCTGCACATATGTTGTGCTGTGGCTTTCCCTCCAAAAGAGGTTAATAGTGTCCAAAATTACACTGTGACTCATTTCCATTTCTTCTTCAGGTGCTGGAAACCCTCTCCTGTTACGCTGAGAACATGGAGGCTAAGGAGCTCAGGAGGATTCTCACACAGCCACACTTCATGGTGGGAAATTACAGATATACAAACTTTTTGTCCCCAAATTTTCGGAGATAACGCTGCTTTTCAGGGCAAATGGAGCAGTCGTATTGGTGTGCACGGTTGCAGCCCACTCTGTTGGAAGTAGGGATCTTTTGACAATTCACACAACTCCCTCGGCCACAAAGCTGCTTAGCACCTGAGCTTGGCGAGCGCCCTGGCAGGGATAGACACATTCAGAGACAAGGGAGCAGAGATAGAAGCATTAGAGCAGCAGCAAAAGCTAAAGGGCTCCAGCCTACAGTCTGGATATGTTTTATATGCTCATGTTCATCAGTTGATTCTAGAGGCTTCTGAAACAGACTTGAGACAAACAGAAAAAGGACAAGGAAACAAGAGACTAACACAGAAGAAGTCAGTGTGTTAAAAAGGTATGAATCAAAGCAAGTACCCTTTTCTTTGTCTTTTTTATTCTTGCTGTCGACATTATTTTTTTTTATGTTTTAGTCACTTCACACAGCAGCTAAATAAACGCTGATGTGGACGTTTTGTAGCCGACTTAGAAGCACAAGGTGCTTCCATTTGCTGATTCAGTGTGTGACACTTAGTGGAGCTGTCTTTCCTCAGATTTGGTTCAATCTAATTAGCCGGCTCTGCTCTCTGACCTGCCTGACTGGGTCTTAAACCTGCCACAGACATTTTAAACAGCGCAGCTAACAAGATGAGTGTGAAGGGATTTAGTGCGGCAGCACATGGGGAGAAACATGTCTTACTTGGCGTTGTGCTGTGAGATTTCACAGTATGAGGCAGAGATGTGAAGACATGTTTCCATTTCCCCCCCGATTATAAACTTGTGTATGTTCCGTTGTGTAATGTCTGCGACAAAAAACAGAAGCTGCATTTAGCCATTCATGCAGCTTAAAAGGATCATGATTGTACTGCACAGGATTTCAGTGTCGGACATTTTCCAGGTTATCGTTGATGTCTCTTAAAAAGACATTACAACCATCTGCTTTTAACAGTTGAGCTGCTCTCATGTTTGCCATTAGTCAAAAGCCTTCAGTCCCAGTTGTTCAGTCCGTTGTTGCTTTGAGCAGATGTGATCGTTTGGCAAGCTCAGCCAGTCGGATGTGTCAGTGACACGATTCGTGCCAAAAGAGGTTTAGTGTAAGCCATTCTCTTTCTGACACTGGTATTAGCAGCACACACAAGCAAACACAGTGTGCAACCGCATGTACCTTCTTTTACACTCGCAGCATTGACCGATTACCAAAACAGCCTCTTCTGGGTCACCCCTGATTCCAGCTATGAAGGTCTGGTTTTCTGTTTCAGAACACAGACACTTGACAGCACAGAAAGTGGCTGTTGTGAAACTTTGTGGTGCATTGTGGGATGCAAAAATGTTCACATATATAAAACATTCTGTGGACTCTTGTGTCCTTTATTGTTCAGCAGGTAGATGAGATGTCGGGATTAAACCTGGGCTGGTTGCGTTTATGTGCCAGGTGAACTAAACACCGCGTCCACCAGTTATTTTCTTCATCTTTCCGTCTGGTCTTTTTGCTCCTGAAGTGCAACATTTCTGTGAGAGTTTAGTAATTGTGCTGCTCTGGTCTGTTGCCCCCACTATCAGGGAAAATTCTGACCGTTAAACTTTCCTGCTTCCGCCTCAAAACCGAGCTAGGGAGGCGGAGGGGAGGTGATTACTCCTGGGCTGAAGCTGCAGCTAGCTTCAGGCTGAACTTTCTTCACTTTACCAGGCAGTGGTGAAGCAGACTCGGGACTCTGCTGCAACTAGAAGAGTTGTGTGGTGTTTATTGCTAAAGCTTGTAGCAAAAACATTCACAGCTAAACAGGTAGTTTATCACAGCTGACTTTTTCTCCTCTGATGTCCCCCCCCCCCCCCCACTATAACTTGTGCTGTGCTTCTCTCTCTCTCCCTCTCGCTAACTCAGCCATAAATGGGCCACACTGTTTTTTTAACACAGTGCCATAAACAGCGCCATGTTTCTGACACATAACTCTTGCAATCTTTTTTTAAAAAAAAAATCTATATAATCTGGCTGGCCGGGTATTTTTGGCGGCAGGCCAAATTTGGCCCACGGGCCGCCAGTTGCCAACCACTGCTAAAGTCCAAACCGAAACCTGATCAAATGCATTGATCAAATAAAAGCTTTGATAAGCCAGAATTTCCTTCAGTTAAATGAAGACCAAACTGAAATAATAGTTTTGGGGCTAGGGGAGAAAGATTAAAATTCAGCACTCAGCTTCAAATAGTGATGTTAAAAACCAACTACTAAGCCAGAAACCTGTCCACACATCTCCACGCAAGCTTTCCTGTTTGTCAAAGAATCGACTTCAACATCCCGCTGTTAGTTTACAAAGCACTGATTGGTTGAGGGCCAAAATACATTCAGAATCTTCTGGTTCACTATGAACCAACCAGATCCCCCAGGTCATCAGGGTCAAGTCTACCTTCTGTTCCCAGGGTCAGAACTAAACGTGGAGAGCAGCGTTCAGTTTTTATGTTCCTGGAACAAACTCCCAGAAAACTGGAGGTCTGTTAAACCCCTGTGCGGTTTTAAATCAAGATTAAAAGCTTTTCAATTTGCTGCTTCCTTTCAGCAAAACAGTTAATCCCTCACACTGTAACTTTTCTGTTTTAGCTGTTTATCTTTTTATTTAATGTTATTTATCCTTCTTAACTTTGTAATTTTTTTTTTTAATGCTTCTCTTGAACCCTGCTTTAATGCTTTAAATGTTTTATATAAGCGCTGTGCTTTCCAAATAAGCCTGCCTTGCCAACAATTTACCCCTTTCTGAAAATTGTACAATTTCCAGGCCCTACTGCAGACCCACGATGTAGTAGCCCATGAAGTGTACAGCGACGAGGCACTGAGGGTCACTCCACCTCCTACTTCACCATACCTGAACGGAGACTCCCCAGACAGCACCAACGGCGACATGGACCTGGAGAATGTGACCAGGGTCCGGCTGGTCCAGTTTCAGAAGAACACTGACGAACCGATGGTGTGTAGACGGAAAGCATATTACAAATTTAGACTAAAAGTGATCCGTCTCTTCAGTTTTTGCTTGCAGCCTTTGGTGCAGCGCCCTTGTTTACAAGTTATTTTCAAATTGATACTTATTGGAACTGAAAACTGGAAAAAAAGAAGATATACCCTCACCAAATTTCTTGCAGTATTACATTGTTATTTAACACTGCTATATTTTTTTTTTGTCATCCTTCTGTCACACTTTCTCTTGTAGGGCATTACTCTTAAAATGAATGACCTCAACCACTGTATTGTGGCCCGCATCATGCACGGTGGAATGATTCATCGACAAGGTATCTGGTGATCTCTTCTAATTATTAACCATCAACTTCATAAACCAGGTGGGATTTAATCGTATGGAAGTTTTCTTGGCCTCTGGTTTGTGAAGTGTTGATGTTTTAACACCCAAAGTCTTCATTTGTTGCCCCCATTGATTTGTTGTTTCTCCACCTCAGGGACTCTGCATGTAGGAGATGAGATCCGAGAGATTAATGGCATCAGTGTTGCTAATCAGACGGTTGAACAGCTCCAGAAGATGCTGGTGAGTCACAAAAAGTCCGACACCCCACCCCCACAAACACTCACCACCTTTAAGCTTTGATTGTGAAAACTATCTTTTTCCTTTTTGCTTGAAAGCAGCTTTTTTTTATTAATACGCTATGACACTGATCAATTAATGTAACTGTAACTCCACAGAGGGAGATGAGGGGTAGCATCACTTTCAAGATTGTACCCAGTTACCGGTCCCAGTCGATGTCTTGTGAGGTAATGTATCATCAATACACTGATGCTTTTCTTTTTCCTGGTACCTGTAGGAGAAATAAACTTTGTTTCGTGTTCTTTGTTGCAGAAAGAGTCACCAGATGTGTCTCGACAGTCTCCTGCAAACGGTCATGCTAGTGTCACCAGCTCCATCCTGGTATGTTTGCTCTTTATCACTGACACACACACTTTCACAGAAAAAGCAGAACATTTGTAAAAGGTGTTAAATATGGTTTCCTTTTATTACGTTTTAACACATAATGATGATACACAGATAAGTTATTTCAACTGCAAATTTTTCCCATATAGTTGTCATCAAAATAAAAACAAATTGTCTCACAGGACCCACACAAACTAAATGTCATATCCCTTCAGGACCTGCCATCAACGATCCAGCCAAAAGGCCGTCAGGTGAGTTTCTTTTTCTTTTTTTTTCAAACACAACTGCACTCCAATTGTGAGTTCCTTCCTTTGCCTTTCAAGTTGCTAAATGCATCTAAGCAAGTCCAATATGCATGTGTGTACTGTACGTAAAGGCACCCCTGTTCTTCCTTTTCCATGTGTTCTTGTTTCCATCAAGTATTGCTCCCCATGGTGAGGCCTTCTTGCCCACTTCAAAGGAATATTCTGTGTTTTATTTTTTTATTTTTGAAGCGGGGTTGTGTGAAGTACATTCTCAGTAGTTGGTGTCTTTGCTGCTGTAAGTACCAATCAGCATATCCTGAGTTTTGAGAATTGGGGAGATACTTTGACACCCCACATCCTTAGAGCCTGCTTCTCTAGCCGAAGATCAGACTGCCAAGGTCCTTGCCTTTGAATATTGCCCAGCTTGCATTCCACCCAACTTCCTTGGCGGGGCCCCATGGGTGCCGGGCCAGCCACTAGGCACTATCCATCGAGCCCCACCCCCAGGCCTGGCTCCAGAGGGAAACCTCGATGACCCACATCTGGGCTAGAGAGCGAGATCCAATGTTCTTGTTCATCATAGAAGATATTTTTTAACTGCTTTGTCTGGTCTCTCACCAAAGACCTGTTTGTTTGTCTCGGGTGGTTCCACCAGGAGCATAAAGCCCCCTACATCTGAGCTCCTAGGACCATTGGGACACACCCGGCAAGGTCCCTGGGCTTTCCTTTAGAGGTACGGTGAGAAGCTCAGTCATCTGGGAAGGGCTCAGAGTAGAGCCGCTGCTCCTCCTCATCGAGAGGAGCCAGATGAGGTCACTTGCAAATCTGCACAATTCCAGCACATCTGAGCAGGGGAATGCCTTGGGGAACACCCATAACACGCTGTAGGGGCTATGTCTCTCAGGTGGCCTGGGAATGCCAAGACACTGACTACTCATTAATACTGTACACATCCCAACTTCAAACAACTGGAATATACCTTTAAACACTTGTGGATTCCCACATATATCTTCAATTACAAGCATTGATAGTTGTATTCTTGTGCCAGAACACGCACAATTATAAACTGCAGTACAGACATTCCACACTAGATTAGCATCCATGTAGGGGTCCCTCATCACCTTTCCTTTGTTTATACACTCCAACATTTTCTACTGCATGATGTGTGTGTGTGTGTGATGCTCTCAACCCCATAGATCTCCAGACCAGTCATCAAGGACAAATTGTCCATCAAGGTAAGATGTATCCAAGTGGACCACTTTGTAGAAGTAGATCCCGATTCCTGCCATTCCACACCGCAAAGTTTGGTACATCATCGTAGTGTTGTTTAGATCCCATGTTGGCTTTTAAAACTTAATCTTCATGCTCTTGTTGGTGGACATGAATACACGCACAGGCCATCGATTAAAGTGGATGCACCTGTAGGGGGAAAAAAGAAGTAAAGTGCTTTGTTCAATCATGGCTTTCTTGCTTTTCATCAATCTCTGCATAGTCCTGCTTCAACCCTTGACTTACTACTTACTGGCAAATGAGCAGCACATTTCTATCTAAAACTTTGACAGCCAGTCTCTTCAAACTTGGGCCTTGGAACTGCTGTTTGCCACCATATCAGCACCTAATGTCTTTTTTTTTTTTCTGTCTTTCTCACTGCCCTGCACCAACAGATTTATGTACGCGCTCAGTTTGAATACGATCCAGCTAAAGATGACCTCATTCCTTGCAAGGAGGCAGGCATCCACTTCCGGGTAGGTGACATAATCCAGATCATCTCCAAGGATGACCACAACTGGTGGCAGGGAAAGCTGGAGAATACCAAGAACGGAACGGCGGGTCTCATACCTTCACCTGAGCTACAAGAGTGGTGAGAAGAACAAAACCATTCATCAGTTTCTCTAGGAAAACTAGCTCAAAGTTCAGCCTAACCTAAACAATAAAATATATACAAGTGCTGCATTTTGAGGAGCGGTCATCTGGCCCTTTATTTGGAGTGTTGTGACCATTATGATAGCTAGATGACACCAACTTACCTCTGCAAAACAAAAGAAGGAGCCCCATTCTTAAGTGTTTCCATATAAGTATTAATTCCATATAGATCCACTTTTGTAACATTTTGATAGCAAGAAGTATAATTCAAGTAAAAGATTACAAACTTGATCCACCTCTGTTTATAATCCTACATGATTTTCAGGTCAAATATATATTTTTTTAACTTCATTATCCGCTTGTAATTATCAGGAACTATTACCACAGTAACTTCAACATTTCCATGTTTGGTCTACCAGCTACAACACTTTCTGGAATTACTGTGTTTGGGGCTCAGGTTCAAACAAACTGGATTGAACATTATTCATTTACATTGAAAGGACTACTGCTGACATGTAAAGGTGGTATTGAAGTATTTTAGAAAAAATATATTTTTGAGGGATAACAATATCACAGACAAAGGGTGCGTTTCATGGCAAGAGGTACTTATTTCAAAACTACCCCAAGCCTCTTGTGAGTGCGAGCGGTCTACGGTAGTCCTGCTTCTCATTGAGAACAATTTGTGCTTTTGCATCGAGTCTCCAACAAGACCCGAAAAAGTTGCTGAATTTGTCGCTACTGTTTATTTTTAAAGAGTCGCAATATGGGTCTAAATACTGGCTAAATATAGCCACAGTGTGGCTAAGTTGGCCCCATTGGGTAGCAATGGCCTATTACAGCAAAATCATTTCAGTAAACAGTCTTTTGTTGATATCACAGTTTTGTTTTTTGTATGAAGCTGAAATCAACATTCTATATGTTGCACAGCCGCACTTGGCTTTGTTCTGCCATGTTCTGTTGCTCACTCGTTCAGCTGAGCTTTACTATGTTGCATGGGTTGAGGTGCAGTTAAATAACATCATCTTGCTGGAAATGTGTGATATCAAGATATTGCATTTTCTACCGGTGTCAAAAAATCTACAGGTTTTATCGCAAACTATATGATGTACACTCCTATTGACAGGCCTCACAGCAAAACCACTGGGATCGCTGTTGGACACACTGACTTGCCTTTTAATAAACAACATAGGAAGTTACTTAGTAAAGCTAACATCAGCTGAGGATATTAACTCATCAACCACATTCTGTGAAACCTTACACTTCAAATTAAGTATTTTATTTTTTTACACTGGCTCTGTAACATTACACCAGTTCTTTGTGGTTCCCTCCTGCAACTTGATTAGTAACTGTAAACCTACGAACTTACTTGCCTTAAATGAATGGCAATAGTAGTCAACTTGGTAAACATATTGACATATTAAAAAAAAGATTTTCTTGGAAACTTCAAAATATTCACGAAAACTAACGCCCGGTATACATTGCACCGTTTTAGGCCCTCAAAGATGAAAGAGAGTCATTATGAAACAGTTGGCAGTTAGCAATGATCATCAGATGCCTTTTGCACATTGCAGTAAACTGCAGTTTGCAGTAAACTAGCTTGATTTGAAAAATGTTTATGCATTACTGTCTGAATACCATAAACCATTACCTAAGACACCCTTGCTAAGATTTTGCCATAGTGTTTTACAGCAATACAAACATGACATGTGTATATGGTGTTTTTCAGGCGAGTGGCATGTATAGCAATGGAGAAGACCAAGCAGGAACAACAGGCCAGTTGTACCTGGTTTGGCAAGAAGAAAAAACAGTACAAAGACAAATACCTAGCCAAGCACAACGCAGGTAAGCTAACAAGCAAGATAAACTAATGACACAAAGGAGCTAAGCTAACCCACAGGATTTTAATACTATAAACGGTGTTGACTTCATTTTGTATTGTAATCATGTAGAACAAAAAACTGACTTGAAAATGTCACAAAAGCAGGAGATAAGTTTAAATTGACAACCATCTTAACGTTCTCTAGAAGCTACAGAATGGGCTCTAAGTTGTTTTGTGAATCCTGTAACCTATCCTGTAATGGTTAATGTTGCATGTCTGCTGTGTTTTCCTGCTGATTGCCCTTTTCTGCTCCCGTCACAATTTTTGCCTCATTTTTCAGTGACTAACAGCTTTTCGGTATTGACGAGTTTTGTTATGGTGTTTTTAGTTGAACTTGTCTTGTTTTATGGTCTTTTTATTAACCCTTCCACTCCCACCCCTTTGTCCATATTTCATGCGGTCTCTTACCCAATGACATGGCCGCATGTAAGTAACTCAAAGCTGGCATCCAGCTTCTGTGTTTTCTTCCCTCTTTTTAATACTTCATCCTCTTCCTAATGTCTCCTTGACTTTCGAATACAAACTGCTTGTTATGAGCCGCTCTGCTCTGGTTTGTTACTAGTAATGTAATTTATATAGAAGAGATTGTACTTGGATTGATTCAGTTTGACCAAGGTTAGTGTAAATAAGGTGGTTTTAATGCCTTCTCAAGGCATTTGGCCTTCATCGGGTTTGTTTGAACCAGCGGTCGGTGTACATTATAGCATAATTTAAATAATTCAGCTGTAAATATTAGATAGTTTGATTTAAGCTACAGAAGTTATGAAGTAATGTTTTTCATTAGTAATGTGTACCCTCTCATTTTAGGTTTGCATTTTTGTTTTCAGATATATTATCTGCCAGTGTTAATTTCCCCAAATCACTTGTTTCACAACTACCCTAAACAGTTGCAGATTGTTTTTAAAAAGTGTTGATGCTACTTTCTTTACCTTTCGTTTTAATTTGATTCACCCTCTTGGCCTTTAATCTTGAGCTAACCTAATGCTTCTCCTCTGCTGTGCAGTGTTTGATCAACTAGATCTGGTGACATACGAGGAAGTGGTCAAACTACCATCCTTCAAGAGGAAAACGCTGGTTTTACTCGGTAAGTAAGAGTAAATTCTGTAAGGAGCACCTTGTCATTGCCTGTAGCTTTTTGGTGACTCAACATTCATGTCCCGCCGACTTCTTGGAAAATTTCAACTATAGATAGATACTACTATCTGTGTAAGAAAACATAGCAGACAATCATCAGGAGCACCTGCAGGAGGATCTGGTGATTTAAAAGTTTTTCATGTTTAGAGATCGGCTTTAATGTAAACTATGCTCCATCTTGCAGAAATTGCTTTTAATTACTGACAATCCACACTAGAATATAAAACCCAAACCTCTTTATGATAAGTAATCGTAAGTTGGTTAAGAAATGGCTTCAAATTTTGGATAGATGTTTGACAGTTTTGTTATTTCTAATTATTAGGCTGCAGGACATTACTGAACGTGACTTGTTTGTGTTACTGACAAAAAGAAACTGACTAATACATTTCACAATTTACATTTCAAATTGAATTGAATAATATCGCCAGAGTCATTCACTCTCAGCGACACCGCAGCCCATTGTCTCCTAGTCCATTAACATTTTAGCATAACAAACATTGCTTGGAAGTTTGACAGCAACTTGGATACGTAGGATTTGGTATCATATTGACAGCTGTTCACCAGAATTTATTGCGTTGTTGTTGGGAATAAGATCCAATGTTTCCCCTACTGTTATAATGCTTCTAATGTTTTATGTAAAGCACCTTGAATTGTCCTGTACATGAAATGTGCTATACAAATAAACTTGCCTTATATAAAGGGGGCTGCCGCCGCTCTCTGTCTGCTGGTAGTATAGCAGACAGAGAGCATCAACCTCTGCAGCCAGGGGCAGGGGCAATCTTCGTGAAGTAAAGGTTCATGTTCTTCATGGTCATTTGAAGGACACGAACAACTACTGTTTGGATAGACTTGCCTGTTACTCAACTGTTTAGATTTATTTGATATTTAGAAAATGGTTTGATTTTATTCTTTTCTGACATGCTCAGAAATGCCACCGCAGCATATACTTTAGTTTGTCAATAGAAAGGGTGATTTTCCTCAGATCTAGGAATTGTATTTACAGTGAGAAAAAATAGTTAACGCAACAAAATATTAAAGAGGCGCAATATTTCTAAATAAAACCACCAGTTACAAATGAACCATTTATCGCTACTGAACGGTTGTTGGAATCATTTCGTTTTTATTACGGAGATGCATTAGATGTTAATGGACTGCAAACATTTCTCCAAGTATCTCTTACAAACTCAGCAGAGCTGCATTTTCTATTAGTGGACTGTTTAATTTAATCATCTCTACTTTTTCTTTTTATTCAGGTGCACATGGAGTTGGCAGGAGGCACATCAAGAACACGCTCATTGCTAAACATCCCGACCGCTTCGCCTATCCCATTCCTCGTAAGCCCACACATACATATTACTCCATAAACACAGCTTCAGGTTCCTTAAATGTCTGGCATTACTGTTGTACTAGACAGTAAATTAGAAAGTAATTCATCTTAGTCATCACCGTTTGTCTGTCTGTCTCCCTGCTCAGATACAACTCGGCCTCCCAAGAAGGAAGAGGAGAATGGAAAGAACTACTACTTTGTATCTCATGACCAGATGATGCAGGACATCAGTAACAATGATTACCTGGAGTATGGCAGCCATGAAGATGCCATGTATGGAACCAGGTTGGAGACCATCAGACAGATTCATGTCCAGGGAATGATGTCCATCCTGGATGTTGAGCCACAGGTAATGTGGAGTGCTCATTCACAGAAGTTTAATATTAATTGGTACCTGGAATCTCTTATATGGACAAAGGGCTTGCTTTTTGGAGCACCTAGTATAAGTCCTACCCCAAAGTGAAGGAGTTTGGGTGTTCGGTCAACACTTGTGCGTAGTCTTCCAGAAACTTGACAACACAGAGCCATCAGAGATAAGTTTCCAAAGCGGATACAGCTTCACTCCACTGCAAAGCGAATTTCACACGTCAAACTGTCAAATATATCTGAGACTGCCTCCAAGTGGCAGCAATATTCTAGAGCAGGGATCCCCAACCGTGGTCCTCAAGGCCCACTGTCCTGCCAACTTTATCTGTTTTCCTGCTGCAACACCTCTGACTCAAATTAATAGGCAGACTTGTACAAAGCTCGTCAGTGATCCATTTGATTTGAATCAGGTGTGTTTTAGCAGGGAAACATCTGAATCTTGCAGGACATTGGGCCATGAGGACCACTGTGCTAGAGAACATGTAGCTGTAAATCTGCAAAGAACCAGGACAGAGAGATGATAAGAGCCTAGTTACATTTCTCATATACATGAAGAAGGGAAACAAGGTTCAAGTGCTATGAACTGAATAAGTTCAAATACACCACTATCTTCCATGGTGTCATTGCTGCTTGAATCTCCTTTTATATTAATAATTTTGTTGGCTGTTTTTGTCAACTATCAAAAATGAGCTGAGAACTTGAAGCAGAGATGAGTCATCAGACTTGGATCATCTCCATGTGTTTTGAGGAGGACACATTTAATGTAAAGCTTAACAAGACCCTTTGTAAACTACGTGGAGTTACCATCATTGGTGAAAATGACAAATTTGAAGCAACATTTGCACGATGGCCATCCTGATATCCATGTAAAGATAAGTATGCTAAAGCTAATTAAATTAAATGAAAACACTACTATGAGCAATAGATCTATTTAACAGGCTGCAAACCTAAAGATACTACTTATGTCATGTTAATGTTGCTAATTAGATAAATTAACCATAACCTGAGTGGGAACTCAACAATCCATAACAAGATAACAGATTATTCATTTCACCTATGTGGAAATAATGACTTCAAAAATAATGTATTAGCCTTTCACTTTGTTAGTCTATAATATTAGTCAACTAAAATTAGAAATTTAATTCATAACGCTTAAAAACTAAATTTGCTGCCAAAATTAACACTGCTATATATACCAGATATTAAATAAAGTGCAGATACTGCTTGAAGTTAAGGGTTTGTCAAAGCAGCATTGTTTGTAAGTCTAAACAGCTTTGAGTGAAAGAACTAGAGATTTAAGGTACCTTTTCCCCTCCCTCCCAACAGGCACTGAAGATCCTCAGGACTGCAGAGTTTGCTCCCTATGTTGTCTTTATTGCAGCCCCCACCATCACCCCTGGCATAACTGAGGTAAAATATATGTAACTATCAAGTCCACTTTATCTGCACATACTAACAGATTCCATCTACACTGGCTTGTTAGTCTGAATTCAGGTATTTCACCAAACATTAATGCTTCAGCAATTTACAAGTAACTAAATCCCAAAACAATCTTTATACGCAACAGTTTAGCTTGAACATTTTCTTGCTGTATTTATGTGAAAATACATTAGTGGCATTAATTAAAAAAGATATAAAACTGAATTCAAACATGCAAAGCCAGTGTGAAAACCACCTTAATTTCCGTTTGTCATCTTTTTTCTTTACTCATTGTCTCTTAACTGCACATGTCCTGTTTGCTTTAAGCATGTTTGTATTTTCTTTGGCATGCCTATTTTCATTTGGACCTAAGGTCCCACGGTGGTGCAGGAAACTGCCTGTAAGTATATGGATTAAATGGTGTGAGTCGTACACATCTGGCCCCTGTGCTCGTGTCAGTAGCAACTACCTAGCTTTGTCGTATCACATTTTAGTTCTGTCGATCCCTCTGTGTGGATGCTTTGAATGTGGTGACTTAATTTATGATGAAATTTTACTTATCCTTCCTGAATATCGTGACTTTGTGGGGAAATATTTCAGCAATACAGATATTAGATAACCTCAGATTCAATATACTATAAACTACCATTTGATTATTTTTCCTTTAGCACCAGAGAAAGCTGTTTGGAAAATACTTGTGTAAAATCACCCAAAAGTAGACATGTATTAATTAAAATCTGAACTAGCCCACCAATAAAGCACATCATAAAGAGCTAACCTACTAACTACATCGCACAAAACCAGTCATTAAACATAATTTCTCATCTTTTGCCATCATACCACCAGGATGACTCTCTCGAACGACTTCAGAAGGAATCAGAGATGCTGCAGAGCACCTACGCTCACTATTTTGATCAGACCATCATCAACAATGAGATCGACGACACCATTCGCCTGCTGGAAGAAGCCGTGGACCTCGTGTCTAACACTCCTCAGTGGGTTCCTGTCTCCTGGGTCTACTGACATACAGTCAATGGCAATTAGCTGATCACCCCTGAACATCCATCACCGATCCAACATGGAATCTAAACTTTGTGAAAAACCTCGAGTCTCTCATTAAGATCACATTTCTGTAGATAAACTATTGTTGACAAAGAGGGAAATGAAGAAATAAAGACTCATTACAGACTTCATCCTACCCACGTTTTCTCAACAGCCTCAAAGGCTTATTGTTGTGTACATATATACATATACATGTATATATAAATGATTAAAAAAAAACACTAAGTGAATATAGTTCTGTCCTCATGTAGTTGAAGGGTGGGGAGTGGCGGGGCAGTGTAGTAGATTTTGTAATTTTCTTTTGTAATTGATGGATGGATGAAAATATTGGAAAGGCAATAGCAAACATAAAACAGTCTTACGGGGTTGCCTGTGTGTGTGTTGACCTTTTAAAGGCACTTCTTGTGGTACTCTGTGTCCTCCTCTCCAGCGCCCTCGGGTCTTGTCGGCCCCTGTGAAAAACAAGCCGAGTTTTAAAGCACATCAGAAGCTGCTACAGTGACAAGTTAACTCCCTCAGCCCTTTATTTCTCCGGTCCTCTGTGCCTTTCAGTTTGTTGAAGGAGCACATTGAATCCCTGTGTTGCTGTTGCCTGCTGTTCTACGCCCCCCTCCCTTCCTCCTACCCACCACCCAACCAATCGCTGATAGTCTCTGTTTACATCTCAGTTTGCACAAAATGGACAATGAAGAAAATGTACGGCATTTTTGTCATTTCTCATTATGTCTTGCCTACTTTCTCTGGTTGTCTTTACTCCTTCCCCCCCCCTTACACGATATGCTAATCAGCAGGTACTCGAACATTGTTCCTGGGACACAATCAGCTATGAAAAAAAACACTGATATCAACTAATAAACATGGCTCCTGGACTTGAAGATCACAAAGAAAAAAAAGGAGAAAAACTGCCTTATCAGAGCCTCTGGGGAAGAAGTCCATACCACCTATGCACACCCCTGGTTTCTGCCAGGCAGACCGCCACGACGATGTTTTCTTCTTTCCCAACAGTGAGCCATGTTAGTGTGGAAGGGTAGCGCTTCACGTCGGAGGGATAACTCCAACTCTAGAGCCACCGCTTCCGAACAGTTAACTGTTGTCTTTAAGAAAAAAAAATCTATATAAAAAGAGTATTCTTGTTTTGGGGGAGAGAAAATAACAAATTTGTGTGTAAATGTTTCAATGGTGCGTACGTCATGAGTGAATTTACCAAGAGCCAGTGTATATTAACCCTTAAAAGAAGCTCAGTATGTGGCATAACCTTCTCATCCTTTACCAGAAGTGGCACAACACTCTCCCAGCTACAGTTGGGTTGAAGGCTTGTGGGGGGGGGGAATAAAACGTTTTAAAATCATGTGGTGGCTGTTTTGCCACTTTTAGTAAAAGTCTTTTAATTTCAAGTCCTGTGTAAATTACCTCTGCAATGACAAAAGCAGCTCTTCTGTATGAAATGTTCTTTTTTTGTTATTTCATTTGTAAAGAAAATATATTTCCTTTTACGTGTTTAAAGTAAATGGACTTGTCTTCCCTTTCCTTTAAAATGTATGAATGCGTGGTATGTAAGGGGACCATTTTTATCTGCGACGCCTACTCTGTGGGTTTTTAAATCAGTTGTACACATTTCACCAGTCACCACTGGTTATTTAAGTCTACGACAAACAATTTCAGTGATGAGTCTTTCAGCTTTTCCAAGCCGGTGAAGATTTGCTTGTTAAATTTCTCAAAACCGCTGCCACGGGGGCAACTGTGTAAATCTGCTTTATATTAAATATCACACCCGTAGGGAAAAACATTACACAAACAGATTATAAATAGTCTACAATAGCATTGTTTATTTAAGCTATAGCTACAACTTCTACGCCAGCTGTACTCTTGTAAAATTCTCTATATACTCACAAGGAGAAAACAGTGATGGCACACTGCTGGAATAAGGGCATTAAAGGGGGGCATCTATGTAAAATTGGAGATTGAGAGGTGACATGATGTGGACTTTCAGCAACTGTAAATGTTACTACACATGGAGGAACTTCAATATTGAAGTCTAATATTTAAGCTTTTTTGTACAATTACCTGAGATAAGACTTTGTCCATAAGAAATGTTCCATATATGGTTGAGGGGGAGGGCTGTCGTTGATGCAAAATATACGTCACACACAAGGGGCAACCTCCCGTTCGTAAAAATGAAGCCTATGCGGAAGTGCCAAAAATTGCAGTTCCCCCCTCCTCCGCCAGGTGCTGGCTGCAAAACAGAGC
>JBBBVU010000026.1:10927600-10959557 GCA_037177055.1 Atherinosoma microstoma
AGGGCTTGTTTGGTTCGCTAGCAGCCATCTTGGATGTTAACAATTTTTTCGTGCAGTTGCAACACATGGCCACAGGAGGGCAGTGCTGGGGTCATTTGTTAGGGGCCACTGTAGGGGCTGACATGCAACTGTGACATCAAAACCCTATTTTTATTATAGAAGATGACTTTTGAAGATGTGTCCACTGTAGTAACAGTCATGCGCAAAAGGGTTAAAGCAATTAAAACGAGACCCAACGCAGCAAATACGACCCGAATCAGTCAGAGCTTCAGGTGCTACCACACTTTCATAAAAATGAGCAGCAGCGATGCTTTGACATGCATCTAAAAGGAAAAAAACTACTTTATAAGTAAATAATGAAGCTCAGGCAGACTTGGAGAGCTGCCCATCACTTTCTGAAAAAGATTACATATTAGCATTAATAATAGTCAAAATAAAAATAAAACATAGACAATATCAACAGCTGTTGGCTGCCTTCCACACACAAACACGTGCTTTATCACAAAAAATGAAAATAAAGTTATGGTGTTAATAAAAACAGGTGCTTTTGAACCCTCCTGTGGTTTGGGCAGCATCTCTCCTCTGACAGCTCCGGTTAAAGGATCTAAGCTGCTCCTTGTCTTCCCGTGGCTCAGAGGACACTGTTAGGTGGGAAATACCAGCCTGAATTAAAGTATGTGTCGTGATACTGCAGATGAGCCCCCCCCCAGAGGCATTATGAACACACTGTGTTGCTAATGTGGAATTAACATCTTGTAATTACTCACCTCCCAGGATGCTCACTGATTTCCCATCTTTGTCTTAGCTTAACGATGTATCCCATGTTACAACACCAACTCAAGATGACAGACTTTAACTACGTGAATGCTGTTTCTGCTGCTGCGGGGGTTTTCCTGACGTTTCTTGAAAACCAGATGAGTTATTGATTGAATGTTGTGTAATCCATGCGGTCATGATGGATTGAAAAGTTTCCTAATAGCTTGCGTGTAGGACAGCAGCTAACAGTTGTTTTCATTATTGATCCCTCTGGGAATGAAATTATAAGTTTTCAAAGAATTGCCATTTAGGGATTGTTTCAAAATGATATAAAAGCCAAAATGTCTGAAAAGCTGGAAATCAATAAAGTTAATCTCTTTAAGAAAAAACGATGGCACACATTTGATGGGATTTTTCTTTCTTTGTTTAACAGTATATATTGTATTAGACATAAAATTTCTATGGATATTGTCCTTACACACATCCAATACTTAAGTTGGCATCTTCTTGACATTTCCAGGACCATTTCAGCCCTCTCTGCATAATTTAAAGTCAGATATTGAAGTCAACAACCTACCTGCTTCACATTTCTGCTGCCTGCGACAATAAGGAAACACTAAACTCGGCTTCTGAGCCTGTTTTTTTAATATCAATGATTAGCAGACAGAAAATTAGACTTCACTTCAAGTAAATGAACCAAATAAAATTGGTCACAACTTCTCAAATCTCTGTGTTCAGTCCATCAAAAACAGAACAATAATAAACAGAAGGAGAAATACTGTTGACATTTTCTCAATGCATTCATGGCAGGCCTTTGTTTTCCTTTTTGTTTCTGATAATACATCTTATTCCAGGGAACTGACTCAGCAGTTCATGAATCAACTGTACACTTGGATAAGTTGCTTGTCTCATGTTTTTATGTTGTTTTTTAAAACAACTTCATAGCTGAAAGACAGCCTCAGCAAATTTCAGAGACCTCTGATTTGACATTTTTACACCCCTGACTGTAAACGGATACATGTGTCCACCTAAAAGGATTTCTGAAATATAAAAGGAAAGAGCAATAAAGGGACAAAAAGTGAACAGAAAGACACTTAATTAACATTTCTCTTCTCTGCCATTAAGTAGACTGAATGCTACATGATTGAACATTTTATTTGTTTTACATTAAGGCCGACACTTTATTCCAGGGTTACTCATTCTGGTCCTACGAGAGCCACAATCCTGCTCCAACACACCTGACTCAAATTAATGGGTCATTGTGCAGAATTTGATTGTCTGTTAGATCCATTAAATTTAATGCAGGTGAGTTGAGGCAGGAGCACAGTGAAAACCTGCTGGACTGCAGCTCTAGCTGGACCAGAATGACGAACCCTGCTTTATTCAGTCTGCAGGCGGGCAGGTTCCACTCCCTGGAAGGATGGAGGGGTCGGGTTCAGCTCTTCGGAGCTGAAAATGGATGCGTTGGATGATGAGGTTTGATTCCAGGTCCTGCAAACTTCAGAGCTTCCCCCTAACAGGCTGAACCATTTCTCCAGATACGCGATGCTTCACAGTGAAGGTTTTCACTCTTTACTTTTAGCTTTCTTCTTTAAAACTATCAATCCTTCACAATGGAACACTTTTCATCTTCACATTTCTAAACTCATGGACCTCTGAGCCTAAACTGATCCCTCCACCCTCACAGGGGGTTGAACCAGCAGCTTGTTGAACTCCAGAAAAGAAAACACAACAATCTGGTGCTGTAGTTGCCTGTAGAATAATTAAACTTATCATAATTCGTGACCACATCTCAAATAACACAAACACACCTTTCACTGTTACAACTGAATTAGCATTTTAAATGAGGAGATCCTATTTTGGAGACCGCGTCTGAACTGTCAGCACTTCTGTTTTCTGCCATGTAAAGCATTGTCCTGGACATGAAATGTGCTCTATAAATAAATTTGCCTTGCCTAAAATCTCTTCAATTTTGTTCTTTTTTTACTTTTTCAGTTCGTCTTTACACAGATAATGTTCACATATTATGATTTTTATAGAGGTTTACAGCTACAAGGGATATTCCTATTCATCCTGAAAGTGTTTTTTTTTATTTGCAAGCTTGAAACTTTTTCCATTGTGCTACTTGCCACTCTTCACAAGTACTAAAAAATTTTTTGCAAGTATTCCCATCACGATGACTCTAAAAGTGTCTAAACAGACCTTGTGGTTGCAGAAATGTACTCATTTCATTGTGGATATGCAAATTTTGAGCCTAAAAAAAAAAGGGGTTAAAACACACATATAGCCTATATTGAATAAATCTGTCTATAACCAAAAATGAAAGGAGAGCTTGTTTTTTTTTCTTGACTGAGCTTCAGAGTACAGCACAAAGGAACACATCTTCCTTGCATATGTCTTCACTGCACGCTCGGGCTGTGATTCAGAAAATCTAAATAAAGAAAAGAAAATCATTGCTCACTTGGGACTCATAAAAAGGTTTTTTAACTGCAGCAGTTTTTCTAATAGCAGCATACTGCCTTAAAGGAAAATGTTCAGACTTCCATTCATCCCAATTATACGTTCCAAATGGAAAAAAGATTTCAGCTGGAACAATTTAGAGAAGATGTGTGTGATTTTTATCATGACTGAACGATCTACCCATCACCCCACTTTTCCTATAATGGCCTAAATTGGGTTCTTTCCTCCCAGCATGCCTTGCGAGAATCACCACCATCATGCAGGGCGAGACACGTCCAGCAGATGGCAGCGTTTCCCTTTTAAATTTCACTCAGGACAGTTTTTCAACTGGAGAACAGAAACTGCTGAATTTCATATGATTTCACTTATAATTTTCTCAATATGTTCATTTATGAGATTAAAGCATCCTCTGATAAGGATGATCAAATCCTCCCGTTGCACAGACATCAATACTATTATAAAATAATAAATTATAGCAGGTGGATCTCCTCCTGCAGGAAGTGGCGGTAAAATGAAGGGCTTGGTAAGTGATCAGTGATCCATGACTTGCATCTTTGCCACAACACTCACATGAAGCCAATTATGCAGTGCTGAACCATGGTGAGCTCAGAATCAGTCCAAAATTGGGGTAACAGCTGCCTGCGTCCCTTCTCCAAATGTTTTCATCTCTCTCTCACACACACACACAAACACACACACACACACACCATTTCCACCAGTCTGTGCACAGACAATTGGCCTGGTTCTTGGAGTGGAAGACATGTCACATAGGGCACAGAGGATAGTGCTGCGCATAACAAGGCCCTGTGGGACATAAGGGGTGTGTGTGGGGGGGGGGGTCAGTATACCTGCCAGAGTGAGTAATACTCCTCACCAGCATGTGTGCAGGGGGAAGAGGATACAAAACATCTGTGCGTGTGTAGGCGTATAGGTGTCGCACTGAAAGTCTCCACATGCTGTTGTGAAGGGAACTTATTATGATGTGACACTGTCATCAAGTGAAAATGATTTTGTCAATTATTTTGAGGTTGGTTTGGGGGGGGGGGGTGTCAACAGCTTAGGAACCCCCTCCTTTTTACACATTCACACACCATATGGGGACACGTCGGCTCAGATTTCAACATCTGGTGGTTTTAACGTGGAGGATCAGGACGAAGTTGGATGTTTATAGAGATGACGGTAAGAAACGAGACAGCTGTGGGAACATTATGTTTTATTTAAATCATGTCGTGTTGCCACTTTCATTAGCTTTTACCAAATTTTTAGGGCAAGATTGCGTTGGAAATGTTCACTTATAAGCTCTGAGAGGCATATATTTAGCTGACTATAGATCAAGTTTTGTAAATTCCCATTAAACACTGAATAGAAATGTTATCAGCATCATAGCAACAATTTCCCACCCAAACAGAACCCGGTGAGGCTGCCCCCCCCCCCTTCCTACACTGGACTGAGCTGCCACCACCTACAAGAACTTTTAGGCCTTGTCCACACGTAGCAGGGTATCTCTCAAAACGAAGATATTTTTCTTTGATTTGGCCCGTTATTTACACACAAACGCAGATTTACGGCATCAAAAACCAATCTTTCAAAAACCTCCAGCCAAAGAGAAGATTTGCGAATTCTTTGTTTATGTATCTGCATGTGGACGTGAAGGAGCGGGTCGGGTTTTAGGTTATATATCAATGGGTTTGCTAATTATCCTAACGGGTTCGGGCGGGTGCGGGTTCTGTAAAGTCGGACCCGTGCAGGACTCTTATGACTGTGCCCAACAGCGCACATATGCAGTTAAGTGTAGACTGACTTTTTTTTCTAAAAGCGAGACATGTGGACTTACGTTTTTTCTCTAGATCGAGGGAGGAGGATAGTCGTTTTTTTAAAAACCCGGCTTCCGGCTATGTGTGGACAAGGCCTTAGATCAGGGGTCTCAAACTCCAGTCCTCAAGGGCTGCAACAGGTTTTCATTGTTACCCTGGTCCAACACACCTGATCGAAATTAATGGGTCGTTGTGAAGAAGTAGAAAAGTAGCAGTTTGATCCACTTGATTTGATTCAGGTGTGTTGGTCAAGGGAAACAATGAAAACCTGCTGGATTGCGGACCTTGAAGAATTGAGTTTAAGACCCCCGCTTTAGATGCATCCCTTCTCCAACACACCTGGATCAAATGGTTGAATTCCTTCATGCAGAGGCCTGGTCACTAGATATTCATTTGATTCAAGTGTGTTGGAGAAGGCATACATATAATTTTTTTAAAAAGTAGCAGGATAGTAGCTCTCGAGGACTCTTGGGCACCGTTGCATGACTATGAATGCCATTGAAATCAAAGTTAGTACAAATCTCCAAGTACAGGATGAGTGTGTAAAGCAATACAAATGGGTGCTTTGAGGTTATGTTGGGATTTTGTTTTGTTAGTTTAGTTTTAAAATTCCTCCTCACCACAAGGTTCCAGTTTTCCGAACAGGAAGCATCCTGCTATGGGTGAAGGTAAGAACTATTGATGTAGAGGATGGTGCTTCATCTCTAATTAACATTGATTAAACAAGTGCTAATTAGTGCAACCATTCAAGCACATGTGTTACATTATTAAGAACGTGACAGTAATACTGGTCTCCTCTGGGCTGCAAGATGGCGTTTGATAGAACTCCAGGTGTCATGAAATAATGCAAAGTGTCCCACCTATGAGTAGAAACATCAAACTGTAGTTTTATTGTGGATGTGCTCAAATATTTCTTGGCTGAAGTCACTTATAACCCCTTTGAAACCAAAACTTCAGCAGTTTGAATGAGAAAGTTGTTTTGAGTGTAATCCTCTGAGGTGAGATTTTGTTCAAGCATATATTTACATTTATTTGTTTTGGATGTCTACTGTTATATTATGATATTCTTCCAGCATCCCATCTAAAATGCTTCTTTTAAGACCCACCTCCTGAAGGGACCAGTCTGCTGAGATTCAGTCATTTAATTAGTTGTAATTAGTTTAAAAATGGCGGCGTGAGAGTTAGCTGCTCCTTCTTCATACACTGTTCCAAATTATTGTGCATATGCCATTTTTGTTTATTTTTCCCAATGCAAGTGAGAGTGATTATTTTCAATTGTCAAAATTTCTATTAGGTTATATGATATATGGATTATATTGAAAAAAAAACTATATTTGCCAATCACTCAGTCCAGTGTTCCAATTTATGCTGCATAACAGTTTCAAACCATTAAATAGATAAAGGACTGAAAATGTAAACATTGTTGTATTTTATGCATCTTTTTTTTTAATTTTCTTTAACAAAATTGGAAAAAATAAGGAACAAATCCAGTTCCATGTTCAAATAAGAGACCATCTTTTATATCACCTTAACTCTCTCATCCATTGTGCTTGGATGTCCATGGGTAGTTTCTTCTTGAATCTCATTAAGAATACTAGAACTGCCTCCCAAAGTTGCTCTTTGGAGGTATACTGCCCCCACCTCATAGATCTTCTTTTTAAGGATGCTCCACAACTTCTCGATACGATTGAGGTCAGGGGATGATGGTGGCCACACCACGGGTTTTTCCCCCTTTATACTAATTCAGCTTTATTTATAGCGCCAAGTCACGACAATGTCATCTCAGGGAACTTCACAGACAGTTGATTCGAATGGTATTCGTAAGCCAATTCATAACAAATAAAAGCCTAGCTAAGGAAACCAACCAGTGATTCTCAAATTTTCTGAGCCACGACCCCCAAGATGACATGCGTTGGTGTTTGCAATGACCAAAAAAGTACAAAATAAGACTGATTACAGGCTATATTTCTACACATTTTCATGCCGTAGCTTACTTTAAAATCAACTAGCAGCCTTGCTAGCCTCCTGTTTAAATATAACTGGATCATGTAGCTCTAGCTTAGGCAGTGCAAAGTAATGTGGAAACTGATACTTTTTGAGCATCTTTACGGTTTATATTCAGCACCGATGTGAAAATCTTGATTTAAAGGTAGGGTAGATGGTTTCCAGGAGGATGTTTTTACTATATTTCTTCAAATCCTCTAAACAGCCCGACTGCAGCCAATGATTTAAATGTTCCAACATGAGAATAAAAGATTGTAGGACTGAAAAAATGGCAATCCAACCATTTTATCCGGCCCGTTCTAAGAGATTGGATGGTAATATGTCAATCAAACTCAACTGTCATTTGTCCCCCCCCCCCCCAAGTACACTTACTGAAAGCTACATATGACATGGCTTCCTCACATTATTCTAGAACCAATTTATGTCATGTAGCTTCAGGCTAACATTTAAAAACAACCTTATAGCTTTACTTCCACAGGGACAAAATCTCTCCTAGAAATGTGCAGCCAAATATATTTTCAAAGGCTTACTAATTAACAAACCACTTTAGAATTTACTTCAAACTGGTGTTGCATCTGGAAAGATGTTTCTGCCCTCCAATCAGATTTCAGATGGCCACTGACCCCCTCTACGTTAAGCTAACCTGCTGGTGCACGATCAGAGCGGCAACGACTACAAACTGCTGATGAATGTCGACTACATTTACTCACAATATAACAGTTTGATGATCCAAAAACTAACTTTTCACTCAAGATGAGGCCACGGAGGCTAGCACAGTCTGGCAGCGTTTCCCGATTCTCCCCCTTGCACTGCTGTTTTTTATTTTTCCTCTTTAATGCTGTTGCTTTGATCACAACAAAATAAGTAAATGGCTACACTATGGGTGCAATGCTCAAAGGTATAAAAGAGGGAAAAACAGAAAATCATTGTTTATTTGCTTCAGAGCACGCTGAGGGAAGATAGGTTCTGTTTTCTTAAGATATTGAATGTGACAGTTGCACCGAGGAAACTTGCCTATAGGTTTCATTGGACTAATTCTCTTTGAAATGACAAAAACAAGAGTGTTTGCAACAGTGCTGTTTGAGTCTAAAGTGGAAGTCTGAAAAAGGAATGTCAATGATTTCATAAAATGATGGCTACAACAAATCCATGGAGATGTGTGTTCTCTAAGGTCAGATCTTTAGTGTTTCTCAATGCCTCCTCTGATTTAGTCTTATTCTGAAATGAGGCCAGGCTGATTCAGTCTGAGTGGAATAAGGAGAATTATTGATTGTTGTTTCAAGGTTTTACAGGAGACAGGAGAGTTATGGCGGTTGAGGCTCTCCGCCAAGAAAATAGATCCGGGTGTCGTCAGCAATCCGACGCCGTCGCACCATAAACAAAGTCAGCTGGGTGGCATTTTTAGCAAGCAAAGACAGCGCTCTCACTCTCTCCACACACACACACGACTGAGAACATTACCATAAATGTGGTTTTATTATTAATAATAATAACAGTATCTCTTTTAATGAACATTGCAGATACATAATAGAAAATAAATCAGAAAACAAGGGAGACGTCATCATCTCGAGTCGTGAAAGTGCCTGGAATTATTCTGTGCTATATACCGTTATTATTATTCATCTTCATCACCTTTCTAATCAAAGCCACATCACCAGAAACGTTCAGTTTAATCATGAAACAAAAGTGTGTTATTGTCTTTGTAGAAAATACAAACTTTAATATTTGCACAGCTCCCCAAAGTAGGAGCATTTACACCGAAACCCCGGTCGAAATCTCCACAGATTCTGCATTTAACATCCAGTCAGGATTAGTGTTTCTACTTGGAGAGGCCTTGGAAGTGACGAAAATGGCTCGATTGTCTTCATCTTAATAATTTTACTTTAGATTTATTTACACAATGCCATTTTCAATAGCACATACAACCCCATTTTTTTTTCTTTTTAAAAAATAGGAAAAAGTGATCTATATTTTGCTTTTTCAAGGAGAAAAAAACTAAACTAAAAAAAAGGGCTCTGATTTTAAATATTTGGATCGTATATGTGGGAGCATACGGCAAAACGTTTGGTCTTAAACATTCCAAAAAAGGAAAATTAAAACGCAACAAAGTGACAAGTTCAAGAAGATAAAAGGGGATTTTTATTTATTCTTTACAAGTTCATCACTTTGCATATTTTATGGCACTAAATGAAACATCTTAGATGTCGCAGGTGTTTTAGTATGATGTTAGTTTCTCGAAAAAACATTTTCAAAAAATGAAAAAAATATGGCACAGCTGCAGGATGAGTAGAAACAGGCCGGACGCTCAGATCTGAGGGAAAAACTCAAATCTCCTGGAAAGAAAAGATCCTTTTTGTCAGGTGGATATTGTTCACTTTAGCTTGCTTTGGTCTAAAGTTTCATTATGATAATAATTAGCATATACGTCAGGTTTTTATTGGCATTTTTAAAGACATTCGCTTTGATTTAATTACATCTGATTCGGAAATGTTGTTGGTTTTAAAAGGAATACAACCCATGATGGCACATGTAAGGTGGTTCTTGTTGTTTTCGGACTCTTTTTGGAACAAAACTCTTCTGGTTATCTTCGCCACAGCAGTAGCAGAGAGCCCCGTTTTATTCTGAGAGCATCACTTGACGGCTAAATCCCTTCAAGTGGGGATGGCAAACAAATAACAGAGCTGTCATTTAAGAGGAAATGGATAACTGTGACAACAATTTAGCCCTGGACAGCCTTGTTTGGTCCTATAGAGGAAAACCAGGTAAGAGTAAATGCTTCAGGTGACGATGGCTTTCTCCTCCATCCGCGCCGACCATCATGGATAGCTCCGTCCCTGTTAAACCGACTGAACCGCTGCAGTGACGCTGAAATGTAACACAATATAAAACCTGCTGAGCAGATATCAGTGATGTATTGGAAATGTCAAAACTCCCTCCTTTCAATCATGAAAACACAAACAAATGTTTTTTTTTTCTTCATCTTGCAGTATAAGGGTAAGACATTTAGTGAGTGACCTATTGATTTTTGTGAGCTATGCAGTTCCACATAACAAAAGTCTATTTTTTTTTTTTAAGGTTTTCCCAATTTCCTTCCATCAGAAATTTCATAGGTATAACATCTCTAAGCAAATATCCCTTGGTTACAAAAATATACTTTTTCTTTTTTCATAAAATTATACACATAATTACTTTCAGTGATATAATCTGTTAAGGTAAATAGCAAGGCTGTTCTTTAAAAGTAAATGTTATCGTGAGAGAAAGAGAGATGTGAAGCCTAGCACCATAATCTTCATTTTCCTAAAGCGTCCGAGCACGATTGATTGGGGGAAACTTCACGTTTCGCTCCCGTCTAGACTCCAAATTTTGCATATTCTGGCTGAGCCCAGACCATCAACCCTCCAATCTTACCCATCTCCCCCATCGCCACGCAAAAATAACCACATTATAAACTACACCAGCCAACAAATTAGGATAAAGGTAACAACGGTTTAACCGACACGTCTCACAGGCCATTGCTTCACTTTTATACAAACTGAAACAAAAGAAATAAGAGTCCCAGCTGATGATAAAACATAAAGAAGAAACAAGTCCCAAACACTGTTGCTACAAAGAATTAGAAAAACGTATGTACAGGACCCTGTATTCCTCGACTGTCTGCGTAAATCATCGGTGTTGGCTTGTGTTACGTGAGTGTTTATACAGGCATAAAAAATTTTTCTTCCTTTTTTTTTTTTTGTTCAGTTTCAATAAAAGCTCTTATTGGACCAAAACAAAAATAAAAGGGGGGAAAAATAAGAAAAGAAAATTGCCACAACCTCTTCCAGCTCCAGTTTGTCTAGTGTCCCCCCCCCCCACCACCTTTTGTCCCTGTTATTTCCTGGTGCAAATTCAACAGCAGCAAGTAGCTTAGTGCCATTCAGGTTCATCTGGCTCTGGTGCGTTCAGGGTCCAGGTGCCAGCGCCGAGTCCTCCCTGTGACAGACATCATATAGATCCACAGTCTACCCCGCCTGGCACCGACTCTGTCACCAGATGACACTGGATATGCTGGTCTCCCTGGGAAGCAGCGGCAGCATGGCGTTGTTGCTGTGGGCTTCGTCCAGACTCTGCTGTCGTGGCGACTTGGACTGTGGCCGCTGGCCGTTGATGAGTGTCATGGGGATGTTGCAGTAGGTGTGCTGGTTGCCTAGCGAGGAGAGCGGTGGGAGTGTGCCGCCGGGCGGCAGGTCGTAGTCGTAGCTACGGTAATAGTGTTTCTGCCTCATCTGGGTGTGGCAAGAATTGTGAAAGGTCGAGCGCAAGTCTGGGTGTGCCGTCGCCATGGCGGTGGAGGTGGCTGCTGCCATGGAGATAGCCGAGACGGTTTGGAGTTCGCCGAAGGGGCCCTGCTCGCTGACGTCCAGGACCTGCTCGTGGGAGATGCTCAGGGGCTCCATGCGCTTGAAGGGCATCTCGTAGAGCAGCTGCTTCCAGAACTTGGAGTTGAGCTTGTTGCTGGACGGCCCGCGCCACTTAATGACCGTCAGCATCTTGATGGTGTGTTTGAGGGCCTCCACTTCCTGGTAGTTCATGATGCCACGCAATTCGGCACACTCGATCAGGATGACTTTGATCTCGCCGGTCACCAGCATGTTGCGCAGCCGCGTCTCCAGCTCAAAAATGCTCCACCCCCTCCGCACCACATAGCTGGGCGTCAAGACAATGATGAGGCGCTTGCTCTGGTCCACGCAGCGCGCTACGTCCTCGATGTAGGCTGGGTTCACAGGGATAGAAAACAGATGTACAAGTTAATCCAAAGAATATTTCATCCTGGTATGGTTGAGCCTATTTCTTCTTGCTTGTATATTTATAATGAATGTAAACAACTTTAATTCAACATTAAAGTGCAAGCTAAAGATTTCATAGGTGAAGAAAATCTGATGGAACAATTCACACAGGCTACAAGAACTCTCTTGGCCTCAACTTCTTATTAAAGTACTACCTCTGTCAATGTTTCAAATAAACAAGTCTGATTAAGATCAGATACTTCCATCTGGCATTGGGATGAAACGATGAGTTCATTTATTCTAACTCTGTAAAATGTCGTCATATATAGCCGAATGACACCCTTTTGTTATCTTAAAGTCCTATTTCTTTAGTCTGAAGGGGAATTCGGTGAAAGGTTATAGTAACCGCAGCCTCTAATGAACGACTCAGCTTCTGATGACGGGGATTATGTGTGTGTCAGAGGAAGTGCATGAACATAAGTGTGTATATGTGCAGTTAATGCCTGCTTTTAGTATTTCTTGGCCACAACAAATAGAGTCAACAAAAGGTAGACGGGATTAACTGGCCTTCACCTCCCAATTGGAGCTCAAGAGCTCTGTGTGTATGTGTGTGGGGCGGTGGGTGTGGGGTGGTGGTGAGTAGGGGTGGGTGTGTGTGTGACTGAGTCACTTTTTGGTATGTCGACAGTCTTTAGGTTACAATGCCACATACCCTCTCTGGTTCACTCCATTCCTGCCATATTCTGCCCAAGGCTTCACAAATGAGAGCAACCCGATTCCAGTAAGTTTGGATGAAGTCGGCCTTTGCTTTATGATGACCTGTCGGTCTCTGGTTATCATGTTGTAATTCATCAGGACCCTGGGACTAATATTCCCAGTTCTGATTCGGGTTTTCTTCTTAGTTCATCAAGGATAAAAAAATCTAGAGGTTAAATTGATGCTTTATAATGAGCCAATGAGTTGTAGCTGGATTTGATGGTTTCAGCTGATAAAACTGACTAAATCTACTGTAATAACATAAGTTATAACACTTTGAGTTTGTCTGTTCATAATGATGCACGCACCCATTTTACCTCCACATTTTATCTCCAGCTTCTAACCATAACCCACTAGCTTATGGCACACTGCATAATTTCTACTTGTGCAGCAGAAATCTGCAACAATAGACTGAATCGCCTGCAGTTTCTTTTTCTTGTGGAGCAACAGCTACACATAGCTAGCACATATAAGCAACCCTTTAATGTCTGTGTGATGAGTTAAGTTGGCTTACATGGTTTGTTGTAAACAGCTTTTCGATTTTCATGTCGTTTGAATAGCAGCATGTCGGTTATATACACAGCTCGTACAGTCATGTGGAAAAAGAAAGCACACCCCCAGTGTCTGCTTGTAAATGTGGAATAATGGAAACTTTAAAAAGGGACATTTTCTTTTTCATCAGCTTGTTCTGCAGAAATAGGTTTTTGTAGGGATTCTGCATTATTGTCCACTGGCCTCAACATCAGCTCGCTTGAAGTTTGTTCACTAAAGATATTTAAGTTACTCCTTTCTATCCTGTTGAGATAATTTCCTTGTTCAAATTAAACTTTTAGATTTGCTAGCCACCGTTTTCCAGCTCTTTGGTATTTTGCAGAATTCTTTTTTGACTTAGCAACTAGAAACTGAAGAACCAGAGGATCCGAAGGAATGGTGGGTGTGCATGCAGGCAGATACAGATATACGACTCCTGGTTGTCATGAAAGCAAATGTATGTGAAGGGTAAAAATAGCATAGTGATTGTTATGTTAAAAATATATAGTATTTGTCTCATCCATGATCATTTTCTAACCTTAACTGAGGAGTTTTGATTTCCAACTGGAACCAAGTGATGTTACAACTAGGAAATTTAATGTATTAATTGTATAAATTTAACATAAAAATATATTTTAGCCTGATTTTTAGGTAATATTTTCATCTGAACCTAACTAGGAAATGAGAAAAGTGTTAGTTTTGTTGTGCTGATGGAAGGCAAGATGGTCTCCATGTCACGTCTCACTGAGGTTTAAAGCACAGCACTTAGCTGCTGCATCCTTTCATCCGTCTTCCCCCCTAACAAATTATATTAAAGGTTATAAACAAGCAACAAATACGACCGTTTCAGTCGAAGGACGTGTTGTTTCATGACTTTTTCATTCATGTTTCCACAGCATATACTTCAAAAGGACCTGGTGTAAGCCTGCATGCTCATCTTTTTGGAAAAAAAAAGTAGCTTTGTTTTTGGTTTTTCTTGATGCGTTTCCCATCACAAAGAATTTTTCCCTGCAAGGGAGATGCATCAATTTTACATCACTAGCTTGTTACATTCTAACACTGATGACGTTTTTTCTATCAAACATCTTGTTTTTGAGCTTGAATGTGCAAAGTCAGAGTCAGACACATCTAGAGCAACTGGGCCTTTGTACCACACAACTCCACAGCAAACACCAGGTCATAGCTATAAACGATTTAGATGAATCAGACTTTAATCATTGATACCAGTGTGTGGCTGATGTAAGGGGTGCACTTATTTTTTCCATTTTGACTAAGCAGAATTGATTCATACAGGATCAAAGATTGTTTTTTCAGTCAACGGTGAAAGTCAGTAAACTCAAAGTTTTACTGGTGCTTCTTGATAATTAGCATAGCCACTACTCAAACCATTCGTAAGCATCAATTTTTATGATTTATATATCAGAAAACTTGTCAATGTATGCTGACACGAGTGGTAAAAATCTGGGGAAGAAGTACCTCTAAGTAGTCTTGTGTCATCCTGGAAATGATCATTGGTGAAACCTAAACATAGATATTTACATTCAAAGTGGGATCAAAAGATTTGCAGAAAATTTGTTGGCATTAAAAAAAAAAAAAAGAACATTTTTGACAATGTGGGGAGATTCCTCTGGCATAAACTGTGTTCGTCCGCTTGATGTTCTGCCGGCGATTTTTAAAAGAAGAATCGCACCGACCAGTTTATTCCAGTTTAATATGGGACATGTAGCATAAAAAAGCAGCGGAAAAGCCTCTTATTTAGGTGGTACAGCTTTTGGCCAAGACTTGATGTTGCTGCCATTTGTTTCACAACACTATAGGTACGCTAGGATTCTATGTTGGAAATGTATCGGAGCGGTAAGATGATTAACATGTTAGAAATAATCCATCATACCGTGGAATGACATGTTACCAAACAGCAGCTCGGGAGAAAGATTGTTGACATATGCTTAACTCCCAAATGGCCAAATTGTTTGTATAAAACTGAGGATTATGTTTTATTATATCAACTGTTGGGATGCTAATACATTCCCAATGGGAGTTAAATATTTATACACAGTCACAATAAATCAGCAAGCCGTGCCACCAATCTGGAACTGTGGCGGACGTGCTTTGGATTCCTCTCAATCCTTACATTTTTATGCCATTTTTCCCATATTACAACCGTCCCCCCGTATTGAGCACATAATCACAGCAAAGGATTCGGTTTATAACCTTGGCACAATGCCACTGAAGAGGAACGTAATTAGTAATGGTGGTATGTGCGGGAAGACAAGCAGATGCAAGTATTCAAATGGAGGCTAATGGCATAATGATATTATCAAACTCATCTGCATGATGAGTTAATCAAAGATAAGCACAGGGCATGGCGAGAGGCTCCATTAGGAGTATACTGTGGTAAAACATGCATTAATATCCATGCATAAAGAGATTTTTGATTGTGCAGCTGACACCATTACACAGCAGCATGCAGAGGCGCAGTTTGTGTGCAGCTGGATCAGGAACATGGACTCTAATCATAAGGTTGGCTCCTTCTGCTAATTGTGTTGCATATATAATAGAGGTTATTATGCCTCCCACGGGCTTTAAACGGTGTATATCGTGTACTTTATATATTTCAGCTTATTTTAATGCTGCTTCGAGTGTAGGTGGCTGCATACGCTGCATTGTAAAAGTAGGAGTACGAAGTACAAAAAAGGACATCGACCTTAAAGCACACTTAATTAGAGTATCTTGGTAAGTGCAAGTGCTTCCATCTGCAGATTTTGAGCAGTTATTGTGAATTATTAACATATTATGGCATAAATATATAAAGTTTTGCTTGTGGTGACAGTTTAGTTTTAACATCGTGATTATGTCCAGATTGTGTGGCGCATTCTGGGACTTTTTTTTCCTGAATCAAGCACTGAAACCTTGGTGTGCTGCACACCCCGAGTCATGAAGCAAGAGACAGCATATGATGTTTTATAGCTGATTTTATGCATGAGCCTTAAGGAGTAATAATTGCACAGCAAAAGGAGGAATTTGTTAACATTTTAGAAACCACCCCAAAATAGGTTTACTTTGATTTTCTGGTCTTATAAAGCAGAAGCCAGCTTGGTGTGAAGAGCTGGCCACACTGTTTCTTCTGCCCAAGTTCAGGTAAAACTAAAAGGTCCTGTGTGGAGCATACAGTGACATCTAGTGGCATAAACTGCAAATTGCTACCAAAAAAATCCCTTTATCTCATCCTAATCTTCCAAGTGTCTAGGAAAATGTACAGCCACTAGAAAAAAATACAAAAAGCAAAACTGTGAGCAGGGGGCCTGAAATCTTTTTAGTTGTGAGTTAAAACATGGGGGTTCTTGTATTAATGTCATGTTTTAAACCTACTTCCATACTGGCCTCACTTTCCAGATCTGAACTCCATCTTTCTGTGTCTACAACACTTTTCAAACGCACTTTTCAAGCGCACTGATTATGTATCAGTGTCCTGTGAGTAAGTACAGAGGAAGAAGGAAGTATAGTGGTTGAAGGTGATCCACGGCTAATGTACCCCTGAGCCAGCAGCATAGATAGTCACAAAGCTGAATTAGCATGCATCTGTGAAGTGGGAGGTGCAGCTGCTGCACACTGCTCTTACCAACGAGGCTATTGTCGCTCAGCTAATCAGGCTCGCTTTACTAATTGTTTGGTCTGTGTGGGTTACTTAAGGGAAGCGTGAGTGGGACTCTAAGTTGATAAGACACAATCACTTCTCACTTTAATCAATCTGACCTCTGTGAAGAACACCTTAACACAACATCCAACAGGAAGGAACACTAAGGCTGAAATATACCTGCTTTTTATCACAAAGACAGACGTTTATCGTGGCTGCCTCACGTATTTTGCATTGTTTGAAGCATCGTTTGTGCACGTCATGAGAAATAAACGCTATGCATTCACAAGCTGCAGTATGTGAGTAACAGATAGAGGCTCTGTAAGAACCAATATGACCAGATTTGGTCATTTTTAACTGCTGTCAGGTGTGTTGAAGCAGGGAAACATTGAAAACCTGCAGGACCGCGGCTCTCATGGCACCGAACTAAATAGCCCTGATCTACAGGAACTGTTCCTACTAATGATGCATTTTTTAGTCAAAGGTCTAGTTTTCTATTTAAGTGACTATTTGTGCATATTTTTAACACACTGGTAAATTAGCATATTGTTAGCTTAATAGCATGCAAGTCATATTTTATCCAAATTGTTACATCTGCTAAACTCCATATTCCTAACACAGTTGATTCACTGTGAATTACTGCCTATAAAACCAAAAATATGACTTAGGTAATTAGGTTATGAGGCTTACAACATTATTCATGCTAAGGTGGTGTGTCCATAAGTCACAAGTTGGAACTACTCTTTTATGATCTGGATAATAATGCATATTTGAGGTATACTTAAGTCTCCGCAGTAGTAAATTTTTGGTTATATCTCACCTCAGAGGTGATAAAGTACAATTCTGCTCCTTTCTGCTTTTTAAAAACCCAAAGTCTGCACTGAAGAACCCCTCAACCCCTCCTGTAGTAAACTGATCCATTCATTTGAGCCGGTGGTTAGAAAAAAAGCTCATCTCATAATGATCAAGGGGAAAACATATGACGATCGCACGGGACCTTTGTTATGCCACGACACAAATGCATAACAGAAGCCAACACACAAGGCATCACCACTGCACTGACAACAGCAACACGAGCAACACCAAGCGACAAAAACATTCGACACAACTTGACATCGCCGTGAGAGAGAGAGCTTACTTCCTGTGGGGATCAAGTCCCTGTCTGGAATGAAGAGTTTATACCCATAATGCTTCTCCAGCACGTCGGGGAGGATCTCCAGGGCAAAGCGCTCCTCCTCTCTGGTCTCCTGGCTCCACTGGTCAGGGTCTACTTTGGTGTAGGACAGGTAAGCGTCATAGTCCTTGTTGTCTGTGGGCGTAGCAAAAAGACACACCAAGTTTGCGTTAAACACCAGCAAATCAGCAAGTTATGCTAACGCAGCCTTTATTGGTTTTAGATTACTGAAAGCAGACCAAAATTATGCACTGTTACACCCCAGATGCTCACAATCTATTTCCATACCGGTGCAGAAAGAGCTATTCATTCACGGGGGGACTTCATCGAGACAGGACGCCTCCATTACACTGACCTCTGGGCACCTCTGTCCATCTGAGTGCTTTTCATTACAGCTCCGTCCGCACTGACAAATTATGTTGCCTTGATAGCTCCTCTGCCCACTACAGGCAAAACAAATTATTCTCCAGCCTGAGCTAAACGCCTGACGCCGCCTGCTCGGGCCAGCACATGGTGCTGCTCCATCACCCATGTGAAAGCAAAGATTGATGGCAGATTTGAAAGGACTGAGCTGAGAGATGGAAAGCGAGAGGCGATGGAGGGCCTTATGTGTTTTTTCTTACTCAGTAAAATGAGCCTGGAGGATAAAAAAAAAAAGATGGAGACATCCCAAAGCTCCTGAGCACTATAAGAACAGGATAATGGCTTCTGGCTCATGAGCAGAACAACCAAGACTTTCTTACTTAAATTTGACCAGTTAAACTTGTCAAACACCTCAAGGTATACAGGCTTGACTTTAGCAAAAGCCTCCCTGACATAAAGGCCTGTCTCTGCTGCTCAAGTAAATACTTTAGAAATCAATTTAGTAAAGCAAGTAGAAGACAACTATTTCTTCTATTTGATAAAACCAAGGAACTGGACGTTAGGTTGGCGTGGAAGAACTGACTAGAAAGCTCAGTGCTCTGACTTTTATAGCTCCAGATGTAGCCATATTTGTTTTAGATATTCAGACTGTGTGTCTGTGTGTGGCTATGTAATACAGGTGATTTGGATGAATGGTCTGCCTGTGCGATTTCCCCGTCTGTGATTGGCGGGTTGTCTGCTGTCCAGCTGATCCCAGCGTCACCTCCACTATTCAACTGTGTTGCTGGCGTTCCTTTTAGGGCAACTGGGGTAGACGAGAGCAGCTTGCCTACTGATGACTATAAAGTCCAGCTCTTTTCAAAGATTTGTCTCCTCTGGCTCCCAAATGGCTCTGCATTTAATATCACTCAGAGCTTCTATTTTAGCCTGATTTGTCATTTATGAATGGTTGTATAAGCTAATTTTTTAGTTTTTTTCATTAAAGCCTTATTTTTACAGTTACTATTTAAAAGTCTAATCAAACCTTTAAATCAACAAATGAACACCGAGTACAACACACGAATCAAATATCATCTCGCTGTAACTCTGTACCTTGCCTGTAACACTACACTCAGATTTTTTAGTTTCCGTCCATTCCCTCCTTTATATAAAAGTATGATCTTATTTCCTTGCATGCTGTATGGTGTGAGAGTCAAAATTAAGTCTCATCCCTTATACAGATCTGGTTCTTTATGAACTGGGTAAATCATCATTCTTGTGAAAAGCCTTAGTTTAGCGTAGCAATAGTATAGTTTACTGTACTTTTCTCCTGTTTTTTTTTTTTTAATTTTTTGTTAATCTGGTGAGTAACTGGTTAGCTTGAACTTTGTCAATTGATTTCTTTTCTTTTTATTAGGTTTAGCCATTAAATAAATGATTTTAACTTAAACAGTTAATGCTGGGCTTAATGTTGCTACCCCCTTTTCCCTAGCAGAGCCGAGGTTGTAACATTAATGGGGGCTCGTCCGGGATATATATCACCTTAATCCTGTGATGTTTAAGTATAGTTGGATAGTGCTTTATGATGGATTTTACTGCTATAAATAGTTGTTCTGGGTATGGTACAGTTTGATCTTAAGAAGTTTCTGGATTAGCTGGACGAATACTGTAAGGATGACTTGGCTCATGCTGCAGTGTGCAATGCTACATCTCTTACTCTAAGCATCTTGTAAAGAAAAGAAAAAAGCTTAAGGATTTGGTTATGAGGAAGTTGGTGGAGTTTAAACTGATAGTTTTTGTAATTGTGCTTTATTTCCAACATGTGCGAGCAACACAAGAAAGTGACTGAAAAACAAACAAAAAAAGCAAACAATTGAAAATTGTCAAAACAAAATACTATGAAACCAACATGTTCGAAAAGGAGTAGGAAGAAGCATATGGCATTTATTCAGTTCCTAAAGGGACGCGCTTGAAAACCCAATAACCTCACGCCGGGACGAGCACACTCTCAATTCTGTGACTGCATGCTCAGCTAAACAGTCCTCCCTCACTCAACTGCTGGACTTTTGAGACTTTGGAGGCGGACACTGTGGCTGATGTGTCTTATCCTTTGATTGGTTGGATGAAATACTAACAGACATGTTAGACGCTGCCGATTGTTTATTGGGATTAAATTAAGTTAAATAAAAAATGGGTGGTGAAAATTATTGTCAAAGAAAATGTAAAACCAGATGTTTGTCAGGAGTAAATGTGGCATTTTTTTATTTAGCTGTTTAACGCAACACAGCCTTTTATTTTTATGATAATTCTCTGGTTTGAAAGGAGTGTAAAGTAAAGTAACAAATCCAAATTTTGTTGCATATCAATAGACTACAACTATAAGTAGATTCATTTCATCATAATATAGTTAAATAACAATGGAATAGAATGTAGATTTTACACTGTATTCTGAAACTGGTTGCCATTTTGAAAAGTCATAAAAACTAACATACAGAGATTAAAGGTTGTTAAGAAATGCATTGCAGTCCCCCAATAGTAAACAGCCCTAACCCTAACCCTTTAAAAACTGTTGTTTATTCTTACTATTAAAAGTAATTTGTGCAGATCATGTTGAAAGAGTGTAACGGTTTGTTAAGCCCCAAACTGCAGAAGATCCAGGTGTCTTTCCTCCATTTAGTCCTTCTGAAAATTGATCACTTGCCAGGAGAAATATGGCGGTGCCATTGATGTGTGCAGTGTGGACCAATGGGGTGTGTACATATAACTATGGTGTGAGTATTTTAACAATTAAAGGATAACACACATCAGCCACAGTCTCCGCCTCCAAAGTCTCAAAAGTCCAGCAGGTGAGCGAGGGAGGACTGTTTGGCGAGCGTGCAGCGACAGAATTGAGAGCATGCTCGTCACTAGCGTGAGGCTATTGGGCCACATATGTGCACACAGTGGATTGATGGGCTCTCACCAGGATGATTCTCTGCTTGCAAATACTGTGTTGTTCCCTTTCAGTGCAGAAATACCTCCTCACCATGTAAGTTTTCACTCGCGGGTACAAGTTTACGCATGCGAATCATGTGCACGCGCCCGGTTTTTACGTCATAGAAGCATAAGCTTAAGTGCTTAAACATAAGTGTTGCCTTCAATGTCTGAGTTGCCAGCTGCTGGTCTATCCACTGAACAGGTGGACAGCCACGAGTCTGAGGGTGAGCTTCAGGGTGGTTCTGTGGAACCAGAGGTGGATGATGAGGTCCGACTAACTCAACTGCAACCAGAGGCCCAGGAAAAAAGCCAAAACATCCACCCATTTCCCATCAAATTCAACCTCATTTCAGTTCAGAAACTGACCCTTTGGGGAATCTGCATTGGAGAGCACACATGGTTTGAAACATGCTTTGTAATTGTGGTGCAACTACAGTCACTGTCAGTCATATTTTGGGTCATATTCAAGAGGAAAAAAAAAAGTTTATTTATTTATTAAATCCAAGCGGTCGGTGCCACAAAAGGAAGAAAACATGAGAACTGGGACACTCCAAGCTGCAGTCTGCAGCCTTTGAGCTAAACTTTTTAAGGACATGAGCAGAGTTTTTGGAACTGAGAGTTCCTGCCTTAATTAGACTCAGATCCTTCAGCTTTATTATCTGCCAGAGCCATGTGCTGACATTTAATGTATTAAGGCACTTTAGATGATGGGAGGTGAATGATTAGTAAGTTAGGTTAAAACAAGGGGGCAAGCAGATGGCTCTGATGGAAGAAGCTCAGGATCAACTGTCAGAGCGCCATCCCAATTTTGCCTCTTTTAATATCTTTTCTATTTTACACTCCAGCCTATCTCCAAGGCTGTAAGACATGTCATCAAGATTCACTCTCTTCCCAGAGATATTTGGGGAGTGCATACCACTCTTATGTGACGCCTTGTAATTAATCCATCTTGGCTTTATAACGTGCAATTCCTTTTACAACATCAGGGACATGTAAAAATAATTGAAATGCAACCTCACTTAGTATAACTAACTCTGAGGCTTAAATTCTGCTTCACAGCGGCATAAATCTCACTCTGTTTTTTCCCCAGCTTTTAAACAAACGCTGTGTAGGCAGATCAAGGCCTATTTTAGTGGAGATGATTCACTCGTCTGTAGTGAGAAAGAGAGAGGAGAGAAAGGGAGATGCAGGGGGTGAATCACGAAGGCGGAATGACCCCCTCCAATTCCTCCCTTCCCTCCAGCATCTCCAGAAGTCACACCGTATAAGAGACATTTGAGGCATCTACCTACAAAGGCTGCATCTGCCGTCCTACGTGCTGGCTGCAAAGTGAGCGGATTCTCTCACACGCAGCACGTGCGCTCTGTGTGGAGCGTGTGCATGTGTGCAGCGCATGCATATGTGCACAGAGAACCCACAGTTAGATGGTGAACTCTTGAACTTGCAGTGGAGAGTGCCAAGAGAGTTGGAGGCGTAATCTGTGATATCTCTGGGCTCCATAACATTTAATGGATAGTAGATTGGAATGCAACAAACATACTTAAGTGTGTTGCTATAGGAGCGCACAGCATTGACTGCTAATGAGTAGCTGGGCGCTTTTTTCCCCTAACATAATGTTTTGTTTTCCATAATTCAATTTCACTAGAAGAATATGGGTTTGCATCAGACAGTAGAAAGCAGTCTGCTGAGATGCAGTGTTTGAAATTTGAATAAAAATGCACTTTGCTCCTTGCTGCTGGCTTGCATACAAACTATATTCCGAGTTCTGACCATGATTACCCAGTTTACCAGGTGCTATTGTCTCATTTGCAGGGGTAGACTAAAAATGTGAAGACTCTTTTCGACATAAACTGCTTTAGTTTGATTTTATAATGGGAAAAAACCCCAACGAAAACATTGTAAATTAAATCAAACCTCTGAATCTGGAAAGTTGTTTCATTTGCAGTTGTAGAATAAATATGTGAAGGCTCTTATAGACAAACTGCTTTAATTCGATCTAACCTGCATTTTACATTGGTGGGCTTAGTTGAAATACTTAGTTTAGGGGGAAAACAAAGAATAATAACAAAATAGATAAAGTAAAAAGATTAAATGAAAAGAAAGGCATTTGAATCTGGATTGGAAGTATCACAGGGCTTTTAAAAAAGCCTTTTAAATCATGCTCAACTTCTACGTCCGCCAAGGCAGCGGTTATGTATTCGGTGGCGTTGGTTTGTCGTTTTCATATAGCAACATAACTCAAAAGGTTATGGACAGATCTCTATGAAATTTTCAGGAAATCTCAGAGATAGTATAAGGAACAACTGATTAGATTTCCAGGGTGATCTGGATCACCGCCTGGATCCAGGAATTTTTCAAAGGATTCCTTACTGTGGGTTGATACAGTTAATTTTGCCATTAGAGCTTCGAACTCAAAAATAATGCCCACAATCACCGGCAAAACATTTTTTTTTTTACATTGGCTTGGCGGAGGTCTGCGCTCTGAGCGCTTCTAGACTTGAGACAAAACCATCTGCTAAGTTCAGACTAAAAATGTCTTAATTTCTGATCAGTTTGATATTGGGTATAAGAACATAAAAAAATATCTGCTCCTTAAAAGGCCTTAACATATTAAATTACAGTCATTACTTAAAAACAAAGCTGAAGGCATCCACATCAGGAATCACTGAAGCAACTTTAAGACCAGTCAATCAATCAGTGCAAATACTTATTTTTTAAATAAGGTGTCTAATATAAGCTTTTCTGTTGGATGCATCCCAGACAGAATATGCAAATGAAGCAGGATGCATTACAGATGCAATGTGTGCAAGTTGTGAAAACTAGTCAGTATCTCCAAAACTACACTGAACTGAGCTTCGTAATTCCACGCTGCGCTGACAACGCTGACATTCGTATTTATGGCAGACTGTTGATGAGTTCCCACCTCTTTGTCAAGCCTGCTCGGCTGTTGTCATCATGAAGCCTATTATTGATTCCACTGACACCCACACAATGTGACAAGTGAGCGCTCTTTAACTAAATTGCGCCGCTGACAAATAGCCGACAGTCCGTGCTATTGTTGAGTACAGCTTACAATTTTACATCTGGCAGAGGAGGGAGGAAAACGTTCAATTAGTACTTGGAGTGGCCAGATGAAACACTTTCTTGGCAGCGTGTGCAGAGTTATGCTGGAGAAAAAAAACCTTCTCCGTGCATTCAAGAGACATTGGCTTCAGGGCTTTATTGATGAAAAACGTGTGTCTCTGTGCTACTATATCTTCCATGCAGCTATTTCGTCTTGTCAGAGCAGCAGTTACCATAGAGATAGAATCTCGGTTAACCACCTCCTGCCATTGCTTAGCGACTGTTTTGTCTCCACTCAGCTGGAAGCCTTCCTATTTTACCTCCTCCATTCATCTGCGGTACACTGTCACTAGAACTCAGATGAGTTGCCAGGTGCCGGTGTGAGCGTGTGCACGCTTATGCACCAGAGTTGGCGGTGAAGAGATCTAATCGACTGCGGCATGGAGCAAAGTATCAGGGGTCTCCTGAGAGCTCCACAGGCGGTGTGCTGTGTCTTATTGGACCTGATCTCCTTATACTGGAGAACAAATTGAAAATCTCTTTCTCTCTCCCAGCACTCACTCTGGCTGCACAATTAAAGGAGACAATTGCTGTTTGGCTTTAAGTTCAAGGCCCAACATCCCCCCTTTTCAACACAACTGCCTCTGGGTCATCCATTACGGCGAAGTTTCACAGGCGGAGGTAATGACTTTCATTGAAATGTCTGATGTAGCAGCCATCCCAGTTAAGCAGAGTCAGAGGAGGGGTCCAGAATACTTTTTACCTTTTTAGCAAACATAACTCTCAAGCTGCCTCTCTTTCCACTTTGCACAGCCCCTCAGCCTCTCTGAACTAATCTCATTCCCCTTGAATTCATTGCAGTGTTGCTACTTGAGACTCATTACAGGGGAATCAAATTAAAACTTGCTCCCTGTCTCAGTTTGATGCATTTTCGAGCTAAGACTCACTCACCAGGCCCATCAAAGGCATTTTTTCCCCCCCTTTTACTGCTGCTGATGAGGCCTCAGAGTTAATGTTTTTGTCTGGCACAGGGGATGTGTTTTGATTTGCTTTATGGAGAGTGTTCAGCAGAATGTATTACCCTTCAACTCATGCACTCACTCATGTGCAGGCATGAGAAAGCACTAACAACCCACACAAGCACTGCGCAAACACAAAACTCCTGTGGCTACAAGAGCAACAGAGTTGATGAAATGCCCTCTTATCCAAAACTAGCAATGCCAAATTATTTTGGATGATGCTTTTTTTGTTTGTTTGTTAATTTCCTCAATAATCAACGTGAATGGGAATCAATACAATTTTTTAATATTCAAAAATGATATCAGGTTATATTACATTAATTCAACAACATAGTTTCTGTCTTGCTCTTATTTGAGGAAAACAGAATTGCCTCCTAAAGTAGCTGTTTGGATGTGTACTGTCCCCAACCAAAAGGGTTTTTAACAGGGTTGAGGTGAGAGGACGATGGTGTCCACACCAGTAGTTTTTCTCCATTTATTCCCAAAGCAGTCACAGATTCAATGGTACTTTTTGCAGCATGGGATGGTGCATTGTCTTTACTGCAGAAGGCACTGTTCTTCTTTTTATACCATAGCAGGAAATGGTCAGTAAAGCCTCGTTTCCACCAAGGAGTCTGGCTTAGGAAGGGACTGTTTTGTGTGGTTTGGTTTAGTAAACCCTGACCTATGTTTCCACAGCCAACCGTATGTTCATCTGATAGGTGGCGCCTATCACCCGGGAAGCTAATTATCAAACCTGCTGAGATTGTTATCAGTGAACTAAACAGACAGGAGAAAAAAGACAAGCTAAATCTTTCGCAGAAAAACTAAAACCCAAATGTTTCATTAATTGAAATCCAAAATGTAGAATGATTTGGAACATGGTGTAAAAATGATCATCGGGAAGCAAAAAGAGAAAAATTTCTCGGAGAACTTGTCAGAGTTGTAAAATCCCATCTGGAAATACAATCGGAACATTGAAACTGAAGTGACTGTCACACGAGCAGCATTGCAGCTTGATTCAGTGGACGTGGCTCGAAAAATCAGACGATTTGCAGCTTTTAATCTGTTCCGGTAAATATCCAAATCAATAAAAACACATCAAACAGCTCCAAAGAGGAGCATCTAAACTGATACAAGTGTGCATCAATATGAAAGTGAGTCTTCTTAAAGAGCAGCAGGTGTATCAGTTAAAAAAAACTAAACCACTTGTTTTAACAGGATATGCAGCTGTTAACAGATGAACATTTACGGCATAATGGAAATCTATAAATTCGTCCTAACTAGAATTTGTTCCAATGATTACTCACAATATGCGTTTCACTTTTTGAGAATAAAACACAATTAAATGCTTAGTGAAATAATAAGCGGACCAGAAGCATTAGTTTTCCAGTGATGAAGGCTGAATGTCTCTTTAAAGCTAAACTGAAACTCTGCCTGTTGAGGCTCTAAACTGCTCAGGGAACTGTTGGAAAATCAGACCATCACTACAAAGAACAAAAAAAAAAGAGCGAATCAAAGACTGGCAAGTTGCTCGGAGCTGTATTGGAAACATTTTACTGAATGGTGAGGGTTCTTTTTTATTTAGCTGCTCCAGTGGAAGTGGGTGTAGAAAATTCCCTAAAATTGAGAGCAGGATTTCTGAGTTAGAAAATTATGGATGCCTTTTCTGTCATTCAAAGTGATAAAAAAAAAAGTTTACATTTGCATAAAAATTGTGCCACCTGCAGCTTTAAGAAATGAGAAAAAGCCCAGGTGTTTTTCAAGTAAAGCAAAAAAAATAAAGAAGAGAAGAAAATCTGTATGCAGAACTGCACCAATAATGTTCAGGATTTGGATGCAATTCCTTCTGGAAAAAGAAAGGATGTTTTCACAGAGATGCACGGCGCTTTAGAAATCCTCCACTGCACAGCAAAGACTTCAGTATCACATGCTATTATGCTGTGATGTATAAGAAATATCTTTTTATCTCAACTTGTCCTACCTCCATCAATATCCTCACTGCCAAAATGGTTTCTGTAGAAGAGCATGAGCTCAATCCTGTAGCACTTGTATAGCGTCACCAGGCAGATGAGCAGCAGCAGGATGGCTCCCAGACCACCGGCCAGCTCCACCGTGTACATCAGCTCCGCTAATATTCCAAAGACAAAAGGGAGGAAAGAAAGAAATGGAGACATTTAAAAGATTTGTTTAGAAATAAATGAAAAAAACATTATAGATGGGTTAAAAGCTAGGTATGTGAAGGACAACCCAGAATTGTAGCAAAAATCAACTGAAATGATCAAGATAATAACTTAAAGACACATGTCATCTTGCATTAGGAGCCACAACTGAAAGGGCTTTTTTTTTTAGCTTGGGAACATTCAAAGTTGATTCATAGAGTTCCGTGCTTTGGATAGGAGGCTATAACAGTTAAGACAGGTAAGGGGAGGCGCTTAAAAAACAAGTAATACAATTTTAAACAAGATCCTATAATGGACTAGTAGTTATCATAGAGAGGACAGTACAGCTGTGATGTAATGCCATTTCTTTTCCCTTTAGAAGATGGGCTGCTGGATTTTGTGCAGCCTGAAAGTGACATTTCACCAACAAAGAATTACAATAATCTAAATGAGAGGTAATAACAATCATCTCTAAGAGTCTTGCAGAAGGATGTAGGTCTCCAATGAACTGAGGAGATTTAATTGGGAAAAAAAGCCAACTTGATAAACAGAGCTCTGCAGGGTACAAGCCGGATAGAAATACATGCATCAGCTACGTTATAGCATCATGTCATAGCAGCACAATGCCTGTTTTGATTTATAATGAAGAAGAAACAAAGGACAAGCATAGCGGACATCCAGCAGTTTGTGTTCTCATCTATTTCTCTCTTTTGGGTTTTCTTGGCGGTTTTCATTTCAGCTTAGAGATGCATTGCCACCAGCAAGTGATTTATAGGGTTACACAGCTGGCTCTGTAGATGGATTGACAAAAAATAATCACTGAGATAATTGTAAATTTAGGGTGCACTCACACTGGCCCCTCTTCACTAAACCTTAGTTTGTTTGCTCAGAAAGTCCGGTTAGTTTGGGGAGCTGGGAATGTGTAACCAAACTGATGCATGTCAGAGAAGCGAGCTCTGGTCCGCCTAAGAACATAGGTCTCCGTTTGCTTCGGATGAACCAAATACAGGAAGTGGACTACAACTCATGCGGCGGAAACTGAAGTTGCTCTGCATTAACCGAAAGATGAGCGACTTTTCCTGTTTGTCGTCTCGTCTTCTCCTTCAGTAATTCTTGATGCAGCGCTGCCTCTGGGTAACTTTGGTTAGTTTGACTTAAGCCCCATTTATAATCTGGTATATATGCATACAGACAGAGCCTTCTGTCCATCTTCTGCTTCCCTTACGTGCCAATTTTGGTCGACTTTCAGAGAGCTTGCAGATGCAAAGCCACCGTGGGAGCAAAATTGCACCGTATAGCTCAGGTGCAAGGTGCAACCAACAAAAGGAACAAAGAAGAAGCTGCAGTGTATTTAATGGTTGCATAGACCACTATGCTGCCTTTCTTATGTCTCTTTCTGAGAAAGTACAGTACATGATGTCTGCTATTGATGTCAGAACTCAGAGGTGAACTCTAAACCTCTGCACTACTCTCTAGTGGATGTATTGCCTCCACGTATGCCAACATGAAGCATGCATGAGAGTATGTGGGCAGTGACGTTTGACCATGTTAATGTTTAACACCAATGTAGCTATTTATGCATCTTAAGGGAGCATAAATGAGGCTTGAATTCAGTGTGAAAGCAAACTTGGATTGGCTCAATGTTGCAACTGTACAGAGTTTAACAAACTACAAGGTGGGAATATGATCTTAATGGCAATATATTTTTGCGATAGTATTATTGGCCAGCCCTAAGGCAGAGTACTACATTATGAGAAAGATTACACATTTTTATATGTTGAAACTGTGGGAGCTTTCATGGGTCAAAACTTCCCCCTGTCTATTGAATTGTCTGTAATTCTCTAATTCTAAACACCCTGTCATTAATTTTTGGGGGAATTTTCCCCAATGAATCATTTATTTTTCTAAAATGGCACACTGTACATCTGAGAAAACACATGGCTGCCATTTCAGCAATTGAATTGGGTTTTTACATCAAACGGTGAGTGATCAGAGGACAAATAGTAGGACGACCCCTTGGAGCATCACACCAATCAAACATTCACATATATTTCTGCCTTTCTACAGAGATTTGGTTCAAAAAGTCCTTTAAGATCCTACAGTTTTTCCTTCATCTTACAGGTTTGCATCCCACATTAACGCAATAACGTTATCAATCAAAAGGTAAAACACGACGCAGTCATGACACAAACTGCAGTAGCTGATGTTAAAACACTCCACGTTGTGGAATGACTCCTGTAGCTCCACATTTGTTTGTGAAAGGCTTTCATACAACTCCCCTGGGTGTATCCATTCAGTCTACATTTGTGTCAGTGTTTCTTGTTTTCCCTCTCCATCTTTTCCCGCTGCTCATTCCGGGTTGATTGGATCCGGATGACACATAACTCAAAACAGAACGAAAGTACAACCGCTTTTCCATACCTGTCGTTTAATGCCTCCTGGCTCGACTCGGATAATAAAAAACTCACCAGCACGACAATAGCATGTGACGGATCGCGCTGCCACACGGTTTGCTCATGTGTGTGTACAGCTGCCGAGCTGTAAAGCTCTCGGCTGGTGGCTGAACCACCTGACAGATCGCAGCGTCCGTCATTTCTGCGGCCTGACGGGAGCTTGTGGAAACATGAAAGGGGATTGGGAGAAGCCAAATTCCAGAAACTGCTGGATTTCATGTGTTGATCATTTGGTGTTACACCAGATTAGTTTTAAAGGGAGTTATTTTTAAAAAGGTCAGTGTACAGCAGTGTGACTCAGGAGGTGATATTTTACACCCCAGGACAACACACCCGGCCATTAGGCTCTATGGTCTGATGAGTTGCCTTGAAAATAGACTCATTTGCTTAGTCTTTACGCGATCTTGTCTCTCTTTCAAGGCTTTTGTTTTTTCTTGCTACACAGTTTTCTGTCAGATGTCTCTCCATCTTTTGCGGCTCAACATTTCCTCCTGGCTACGCCTCACAAAATCTGGGTGGTCAGCCTTCATTGGCTGACTAATGGGCAGCAGTAAAAGCCTGGACTGACTGCGGTGCCGCACGCGCACACAAACACGCATGGAGAGGGCTCGCGTGCATCACTATCAATCACCGACGTGCGTTTAACCTCGTCGGAGTGCGTGATGCCCACCCCGCTGCAGCGGCCATCAGGCTGACAGCTCCCATGATGAGGGATGATATTCCGGAGAGCTAACGAGCACGGCCCGTGCCGCTTCGCCACGCCTGTCTGGTGGCGACCTTCAGCCAAACTCGGCGATGGACGTACACAAACAAAAGAGCCAACAAACTCCCCAACCCTCCTCTTATCTCAGTTTGTCTCTTCTCAGCCCTGGAAACATCCTCAATTTGTTGACTTCTCTGAGAGAGGTGCTGCAGCTAACAAGCAACTCCTAAAGAACTCGACTTCTCTCCCTGGCTGTCCTCTGCACCTCCATCCTGCCCTCCCTTTGTCCACACCGCTTCTCCCCGCTCCAATATCTGGACAGTATAACGAGCCAGCTGCTTCTCAGGCTGCAAAGATTACAGCGGAGGAGGCCAATTCTTCTCCGCCTGGCATCCATATTGTAGCGGCGCTGCAGTGGGACAGATTAAGACAAATTAGCTTCTGACGACAGGAAGGCTGGATGTGATGGAGCCGCATAGCATCGGGCTATTCATCATTTCTTCCTCTCGCTGTCGGAGGAGGGGGGGGGGATGAAAAGACAGAAGAAATGCCAGCACGTTTGTGGAGTTGTAAAATATAAATGGGAATGTTTTTCTTTGTCAGTGTTGCTGTTTTGTGAGAACAAAAATATTTTGCAGTAGACAACATATGGGGGAAAAAAAAAAGTTGGTCAAGAGGAATTGGAGAATCACAACTTTTTGAATACAGGAAGTTGTACAACAAGTGAAAATGAGGACAGCTTTTCGTGCTTCATACGCTGCCTCCAAGTGTAGACAAATTCTGATTGATGCTGCGCGATTCAAAGTGTCTGCATGTGTGTGCGTGGGACAGAAAGGGAGGCAAAGCAGGGAAAGGGTAAAAAAATAAAAAAAATATGCTCACGCAAAAACGACCAAATTCACTTTGAGCTTCAAGAGACGAGTCAAAGAAACTGATGCATGTTGAAAGGCAGCGTGAACATGGACTGGTCTTACACTGCAGCAACACTACATATGAAGGGGAACAAAAAGGAACCCCCCCCCCCCAAAAAAAAACAAAAAAACATGGGAACAACACAATTTCTTGTAGTGCAATCCTGCGAGAACCAGGCTGATCTTCCCCAGTTTATTCTGAGATTTCTACTGTGCAGCATAAACCCCTTTTAATATGGCAAATGGAGGGGAACTGGGCCGGCATCAAAGCTGGATCCAAGGCTTCAAGCTTTAAAGAGAGGAGAGATATCTTACTATGTAAATGTATTCAATGCTGAGAACTTAAAGGCTGCAGAGACTCCCCCCAACCTTGCTCTAAAACAAAAACCACAAAATATCAATAAAAAAGTTAAATGTACAAACAAAAATAATATAAATAAAAAATAATGACAAA
>JBBBVU010000026.1:10973369-10995740 GCA_037177055.1 Atherinosoma microstoma
TTATTATAAAGTCGTTGTCCGGAGACCTTTTTCCTGCAAAGCCATCCACATCACCTGCACCAGTAAAGATACATCAATACTTTGATGCTACAGCAGATTCATATAGGCTCCTGTAATCATACCCAAACACTGTGACGCATCTCTGCTTGATCTCATCCAGTGCAGTCTCTCCGTGTGACACCTCAACTCCTGTGCTGCACCATGTTTTCACACTGTGCTTTTTGTCTAAACGCCTTGCCGCCTGCTTGCTTGATCATTCCTTTTTTCCCCTGCTGTCTGCACTTCTGCTGACTGCACGCCAAAGGTTGATTTGAATCAGATCAGAGCCAACTCAAAATATGAAATTTTATACAATGACAGATTCCCCAGTAGGCATCAGCGTGGAGCTGGTGTGCGTGTGCCGCACCGTTGCATCAGTTAGTGGTAGGGGTGCTCCACTTTTCAAACCATCTAAACTTGAGAGGATGCTGGGCAAAAAGCTATTACTGCCGCCCTTAAATTCAGAGTGAACAGAAGAAACTGCATCTCATTGTGTATGTGCATACTGAGATGTGCAAGCATTCGCTCGAGGTCCCCGATGACGAAAAATCTGGTAAAGATGTGTGCAGTCTAAATGGACTTTGCTAGTGTGTCAGACAGAGGACTACTGAAAATGGAGAATATCTGTCTGCTGGCCTAGAAGTGCATGAACATACACTCTTGAAAGTGGGGAGAAGTGATTTAGGAAAGATATCTAGGCTGTTGTGCTAACCCTGTTGCTTAGTGACCCTGACCTGTAACAAAATGGATAACAAGCAAGCAGAGAAATCCTTGTGTTCGTCAAGGTAAAGGTCAGAAAGTGGTAAATGTGCATATGTGAAAAGACACAACACAAGTGAAATAAATTAACAGAGACTTTAAGTTTTCTCTGTCCCTCATATCGGTAACAGCTGTGAATTAAATTTCACAACACCTTTTCAAATCATGCCATGGAAGTGAGATGAGTGATGTTTACTCCTTTTTGTTACGGAGGAATGGTTTGACATTTTGCAGGGAAGCGAGAGGATCGATGCAACGCTAACACCTCCAAAGCTGGCTAATTAACATGTTATTATAACAACTTTGTTTAATCCACTCACATGCAGAGGAGGGAGCTGCCTATTTTACCCCTGCTGCACAGGGGGCTGTACATGACCGTTGCTTAATCCGTCAGTTTGACAGAGAATTGGAATTCGTCTGGAAATTGATCGGAGCACTTGACTGCCTTTGTCCATATTGTTCTGTTTAACCTAGGGCTACTCGATTCGGTCCTATGGGGGCTGCAGTCCTGCAGGTTTTCAATGTTTCCCTGCTCCAACACACCTGACTCAAATTAAATGGATCCAACAGCCAATAAAGTTCTGCACAATGACTGAATAATTTGAGTCAAGTGCATTGAAGCGGGAAAAAAGAGAAACCTGCAGGTCACCCTTGCAGGACTGAATTAAATAGCCCTGGTTTAAATCATGATAAAAAAAAACAATCATTTGCAGTAAAAACTTTGTTTTATCTCAAAAAAGTGCTCCATATTTTGCTTGTTTAAGAATTTTTGAATCATGCAGCACAAGTTTAGTCATTTTGGTATTACATTGTTGAATGTGATGGATGATTTTATGTTTTATTCCCTTTGAATAAAAGTTGCCATTCACGCTATTTATTTACCACTATATTTACCAGTCTGTCTTGCCCTTTCCACCCCCAAATGGTATGCTCACCCTTCCTGAGCTTGGAGGTTTTTTCTTCCTGTTAACTTTGATTAAATGTAATCCATTGGTTTCCTCAGCCATAATTTGATCCAATAGTGGCTAATATGAACATAGTTATTATAAACTGGACTATAATGACTTGTATTGAGCTGGACTGTGTCTGTGAGATGACTTTGTTGTTAATTGGCACCATACAAATAAAGCTGAATTGAACTGAGCAGTTTCCTTGTAAATGTAGTTTGTGTATAGCATAACGAAGAGTCCAAAAGTCCTGTGTGCTGTTTTAACCCCTTGACCCCTGAACGTTTATGCTCTGACTTAATTCTTTTAAAACTCAACATGCTGCATAATTCTTTAAAGCAACACTACATACATTTCTGACCGTAACACTCTGTGCTTCTGACTCATTTTGATGGCATACTGACATTCATCATGCACATTCCTGGGGTTGTCATTGCCCTGCAGCCTCCTGAGACTGAAAAACCACACTTAACAATTTGGTGTTCCAGCCTGGAGCATCATTTTGCTTTTGGCACTGTGTCACACACCAGCAACTGGATATCAACACATTGGTTTGGACATGCGCCATGGCTGATTTCAGCAAAAAAAACTGAAACAAAAACAAGAGGAAATCATCAGAGGAAGCCAGGGGGAAAAAAAGATTTAAGACAGGAATCAACAATGGATGGACTTTTTAGGGGATGGAGATAGCTCAGGGAAGGAGCAGAATGCAAGATGGATGCCAAATTAAGCCTAATTTATGCTCCCTTTATGTAGATAAAAAGGCATGTCCGTATCAAAGATCAATGCCCACATTATCCCATGTTTGTCAGGCAATACATCCACGATAGGGCAATACAGAGTTCAGAGTTCACTTCTGAGTTCTGAACTCAGTTTCTATAGCAACATACAATAGCAAACGTGGTCACAGTGGAGTAGATCATGATGCACATTCACAGAAAAGACTAAAATAGGCAGTGTAGTAGACAGCAGTGATCTATGCAGCGTTTAAATACATCAAGTCTTCTTCTCATTCTTTGTTCCTTTTGCTTATTGTACCTGAGTTATACAGCCCAATGTACATTCGATTTCCAGTGGTACTGCACTGCTTGGCAACGTATCTGCAAACTCTGACAATGGACTAAATTACAGACAAAATGAATGCGGAGGACAGACAGAAGGTTCTACTAAAAAAAATCTACCAAAGATCAGTAGTGCCACTTTAAGACTGAGACAAGCTCCATTTTTTCTCTCATCTCCACCTTCAGATTTGATATTATTCCTCAAATCCTACTTAAACCAGCACAACTCAACACTATTATCAGCCTTTCATTGTGCCACAAATGTCAGCCTGTATCGGAAAGCACTGAGACTGCAGCACTAATAGGACTTTTCAAGTAGTTTGATTCTCCTTAATATATCTCCAGGAGCAGTAATTAGAGTTAGAAAATTAAATTAAATTTCACATTTGAATAGCTGCTTAAAAGGGCACTCGATGGACGGAAACTTCTCCCCATCTCTAAACTTTAGCAGCGCGGCCTTCAAGCCTTTATTCTGTGCTGTGACTTCAGCTCAGATAGGTGTGAAGACTTGTTCTGCGACCACGAAATTTTTGTATCAACCCAGAATCTGAGCAGTGAAACGTTGTGCCAAAATCTCCATATCATGTATTACAGGCAGCCCTTCAGGGAATACTCCTGTGTGATTAATTTCCATTTCAAAGCTAAAAGCTCATGGAATGATGTCAGGGAAAAGGGTTTGAAGTGGTGCACATTCAAATGGGAGCAAAAAAAAATAAAATAAATAACACTCAGAGGGAGACAGCATCATGCAGAGGCACAAAACAAAAATATGCGTTTCAAACACTTGAACGTGGGTACCCACTATGCACAAGTTTCCTCACTTCTGCGCCTGAACACACACACGTTAACACAGACTTTCAAAGTAGCTCAGGGTCACACTTTTGATTTCCTCGCTTGTTACTTCGTTTGACTATCATATGAAAGCAGGCTTCTAACCGCATGCGGTTCTGTCTTCTGCATTCTTCCTCCTCGTTTTTTTATTACACCACCTACCCAATTCTGCCACCTGCCACCCCACACCTCGCCGACACCACCACCCCCTTAAATCCTGTAGGCTCTAATTGGCCCGGTGTCCTTCACAACAGAGAGCAGCGCTAAGAGCTGGACGGAGCGTGCTAGCAGGCTAATAGAGACATCTCGAAATGCCAGGTCACTGACTGGGCCGCTAACTCTCCTTCCAGCATCGTCATGCTGCTTACTGTTAACCTTTTCATTAGACGGCATTTGTCGAGAACAGGGCTTTTTCTAGTCATGCGTGTGGGCTGTCGAAGGGGTGCAGCGGGGCAGGACATGAAAGGGTGCGCGATGAGTTTATTTCAGTAAGAACAGCAGTAAAGATGTCTGAAAGAAAAGTTATCCTGAAAACTCAGAGGAGGGAATTTAGTCCTTCATTGATGTAAATCTTAATGTAATTTGTTATTCAACTGCCATTATAATCTTTCATTAGCATATAGACTGCAGAGTTAATGTCGTAGCAGAGCACATCCCTCAGATAAGGGAGATAACTGGAATTTGAAGGTTTGTTTGTAACTGTAATGGATGGGGTTAATCCTTCCCCAAACCAGATGTCATAAAATCCGTTATCTCTTAACCTGAAGGACTAAATACTGACTGATCCTACTCTTTCTCTTCAAACAGATGCAGACTTCATGGCTGTTTGTACCTGTCTGATCCCTTAGCAGAGGTTTGAATAAATATCTGTCAAAGGATATTTTGAGCTTCCCATCTTCATTTCAGATTTACACCACAGTTAAATATTGTTAATTTGATGTCGTTACATTAAAGACACATTACATAACTTTCCGACCTTAAAACTCTGCGTTCCCGACTCGTTCGATGGCACAGTGACATCGATCATGTGCATTTCTGGAGCTGTGGCTGTTCAGCAGCATCCCAAGGCTGAGAAACCGCAACATACAACTTTGTCACCTGGGATGTGCCGGGATTTTGCTTTACACAAGCTAACAAATGGATATACACCTGCCGTTTTGAACGCGCACTGTGGTTGGTTCAGCAATGAAATGCAAGAAAACATTATCATCGGAAGAGACAGGACAAGAGTCGAGATAAAAGCTCACAGTGCAGATAGGATGCAAGTTGGACTCAGGATTAGCTGTCGATAGGCTAGCTCAAGAAACTGAAAAAATTGTGAAACTTTTGTAGTGCATCTTTAATTCTCAACTTTTACTATATCATAAAAGAAAAAGTTATGTTTCAAGAACGAAATAAAGATAATTCACTCAAACTTGTGCAAATCAGATAATCTACAATTGAACCTTTTCTTTTAAGATTCTTGTTATGACATAAGCAGGAGAAAAAGTGACATGATCAGTGTCAAATTTAACCTGCACAAAAGTTATTTAAATGACCACATTTTCACATAAAATCTGAATTCAGAGGGAAAACACTAAAACCATTACAAAAGTTTTGTATACATTAAAGACAGAACATGAAGAAAGTCTGTTTTTTTAATTGACTTTTTAAAATATAAAACCCTAAAATAAAAGGAAACACTGTAAAAAGTGGTTTACATTTCCATTGTACTTCCATGAAGTTTTAAGTGAGCACTTCTTCCTCTGTATGGACAGGGGCCAGTTTCAATTGCCACGTCAATTTAATCTATTTAGCATATCTACTGCAACTGCAGTTGCCCAAAGTGATGCATAACTATTCAACAATAAAAACAATGAGCACAATAAAACAACAAATAATAATAAAACATAAAAAATAAGTTGAAAATAAATGTCAATTGGAAGGTTGATGGTTCAATCGCGGCTTTCAGACTACATTGTCAAAGTATCGTTGGGAAAGATACTGAACCCCAAATTGCCTCTGATATGCTCACCTGTGTGTGAAAAAAAAAAGACTTCATAAATAACTCATAGGTGCTGTATGAGTGAATGGATGAATGTAAGTTGCAGTATAGAAGTACAATCCATTTACCATTTAAAAGCCAGTGCAAAGAGGTGAGTCTCATGTAGCGACTTAAAACCAGAACGAGTCTGAACAGCTCTGATGTGAAGGGTTTATTTTTGAGCATCCACCAAAAAAGCTCTGTCATCCCTGGATTTAAGCCGGGATTTAGCAACCTCCAGAAGGAGCTGTGTAGAAAACCTCAGAGCTCTCACTGGAGCATACTGGTGACAAATAAGATGGAGCCATACCATTTGGAGTTTTAAAAACAATAAACTCTTAAACTGGACCCCTAAAACTAAGGGGAAGCCAATAAAAAGCAGCAAGTACAGAGGCGATGTGATCATGTCGTCTCCTCCCAGTCAACATACAAGCAGCTGCTTTCTGAGCAAGTAGCAGGCGATAAAGAGACGACTGATCTAATCCGGGACATGATGGTCATCTCTCAACACTTTTTTTAGCAGCAGCTCTGATGGAGCTGAATAATGAACACACATCAATATAATGCTGGTTCATGTAAGCAGAATGAACCCCAAATGCTCTTAATGGTTGAGATATACGCCCATCCCAGGCCATCATTCCCTTTGATAACCCGTGGTTTGCAAAACTGCATTGACGTGCGACAAAATAATTGTTGCCGTTAATTAATTCATACGTTAACTTGATAATAGTGTTAATTTGCCCAGTCCTATATAGTAACAATGCATCAATCTACATCAATACATTAAATTAATGATTAACCGTTCAATTGCAATGATCCAAATCGAACATCGAAAGAATAATCCCTCTCCTATAGTCAATTCAAAGCTCTATCACGCTACATATATAAATATACACCTCGCACATCTTCACACTGGACAAAAACAGCTCAGCTCAAGTGTCAAGATCATTACAAACATCAGGTATAGACTTTGGTAGACAGAGAAACCCATAAGCCTAATCAGCACCCTGTGAGCTCTCCTCCCAAGAGCTGTGGTGCAACAATTGCTCATTAATGAGTAAAAGTTGTGAATTGAAACCCAGAGCTCATATCTCAAAAGCTGTCTGAATCTATCCGTGACTGGGTATAACTGAAGTATCAGCTCCTTGCGATTTTGTTTCCTACTTGTTAAAATTGATATACTTTTATTACCCCTGCCTTATCTTCTGAAGGGCCCTGGTGATGAAAGCCGAGCAATGAAAACACATTCTTTAGGATTAGGAGTTTCCTCTTTCTGCCGAAGCCCAAAAGTTACTTTGCTGCTTGTATTTTTCAATCTGAGAGACGGCGACCTCGACTCGGCACAAATACATATTATTCTGTTTCTACGGTCAATGTTCATTCTTAAACGTCAATTTTAATTTCCCACTTGGATCCATGGGAAATAATTTATTCTACAGATCTAATCTTTTTAATGATTTATATTGCTCTTTTATCCCCCACACAAAGTTTCTTGGCAAAGCTGGGCTCGAACCTCATCTGATAATTTGATCATTATCAATTTATGGGAAAAAAGGTGACACATATTAAATAAACAGCACTTGCTTGTGTTTAATCAGATATCGTTAAACTGTTATATGATGCTAACGGGAGCGTATCCTGTCTCAGAGACCATCACGAGGACGACTGATTATCTACTTTTGTGTAACTATCACTGGCTCATCATCTCAGGGTAAGTTAAAGAAGAAGAAGAAATCCACCAAACAGTAAAACTAGGACTTTTTTTCCCCAGATGGCCTGCAATAAACCAAAGGTAAACTATTTTTCCATCACTGTGATATCAACAACTTGTCTGAGTTATTCAGTGATAAAAAGATGCCCCTGTCAAGCCAGCAGTATTGTAATTATCAACTTGTTTAATCTGTCAACGTCAGCCTGTTTAAAACAAGCAATGATAAAGCACCATGTGGAAAGCTTTTGGCTCTAGTGGGTCCTACAGTGTAGTGTTGTAATCTAAGAAACTTGCCAATCAAAGCGAATAAAAGTTAGCGCACCCAGTGATATAATCAGCTACCCTTTATCAAAGGCGAGAGTTGTCTCCTGTCATGAGGAAGTTGTTTATTTTCAAATTCTCAATGCAATAGTTTTTCTGGATGCATTTGATGTTTCGGTGTTTTAAGCTAAAGCAACACTTCCCCTGATGCACACGATGGGAGCCAAAACAGAGAACCACTAGGCTTTCAGAAAACTTAAATTAGATTGCACTATTAGATGGACCAGCTTCAGGTGGTCCACATGTGGTTGTGGAATAAACAGACATTTCCAATGATGAGTCTGCACACAAAGATGGAGGTCACCCAAATGGAAAGGAGTGATGGCAGGTGTAGCACAGCAGTACAGCTGATGGAGAAATGCCTGAACTGTGCATATAGTACATGATAAAGAATGCATAGATGTCTGCATTATTAAACAGCCAAATAAAGCATTCATGAATATCATTTATATTAGCAAGATAATGCAAGGTTCCCTTTATTGTTTTGGAGTATTGGTGTGTGGTTCTGTAGTGGTGCTAACTGGGTTTAAATAGATGTTTATCAGTTCAGCTGCCACATGAATCTATTATATTTGGTTCAAGATTTCATATAATATTCATCATTTGAATCACATCAATGTCAACAAATGAAATAAATTAATGTTTTTCTTTAATTTTATATTCTCTTTTTAGTAACTCAACCAAATTATGTTATTTGATCTTTTTTTCACCTTGTATCCAAAAAGCTTTATTTTCTTTATATCCATACAACTCCTCTCGGCAAAGCAAAATTGTTTGGCACAAAACTCAAATTTGGGTGGTTATGTCATGGCTTTGTGTCTTAAATCCTCCATCTCCTCCAAGACATGGGAAAGAGACCAAAGATCTTACTTGATGTCGCTTTCTTGGACACGCTCCTCATCCAAATCTTCAATAAACTTATCCCCCTTCATCCAGTAGATGAGGGGACTGACGTCTCCGCTGTATCCAAAGAACGCTCTACATGTCAGGTTGACAGGACTTCCTGTGGAAGACAAGAGACAGGATATGAGGGGAGGTTTTCCTCAGATTATACAAGCAAATCTTGGCAACATTTAGTCCAGCAGCTGAACACAAACACAGAAGCATCAATTTAAACAAACAAACAAAATGAGCAAACCTGCTGTGTTGTACACAGATCTCTGTTTCAATGAGTGTTGTCTCTTAACATCTTGACTTGCAGCTATTAAACCTATTCTCTTTCCAGACTCCAATTCTTACACTTCAAAAGCCTCACGGCAGCCTCCATAATTCCATCAATTTCTAAACATTTACTAGTTCTCCAGAGATGCAATCTCAAATCATTTCAGACCCTTTTTAAACTCTCTGACTGCCTCTCAAACTTTAAAACACTCTTTCACTCCAACTTCACAACACTTCTGTACCTCTATAAAAGATTATATTCTTCAGTAGTCACATTTTTTTTGGTTCATATTCTCCTTTTAAATATCAATCACTCCGTTTTGCTGAATTTCAACCCAAACAGCACAGTTTTTATGGGCTGTGATTTATACTGTTCCTAAATCCTTAAACTCACAATACTCCACACTTTCTTCTGAACATTCTAATTATAAGTTTAAATTTCCCATTATCTGCTCAGTGTTTCTGGTATTCTTGTGATGAGGAGATGTTTGCCCTTGTGGATTTATGGAACTGGAATGTTGATGAAGTTGACCCTCATTCACCTCGCTACATCCATCACAGTCTTTGATGTGGGTTAGAAAAGAAATTAATGTTAATTATTACCAGCAGAGGTCAGCGCAACGGTGCAATGGCTTGAGTGCGTACAACTAATAATAATTCTTTTTATTTTCAAATTGGAAGAACTGAGTGAGAGTAAGTTTTAAAAAGTGGTGAGGAAAAATGAATAGGAAACTACAAACTACTGTCAGACAACATGTCAGCAAAGCAAAATTGATTGTAGAAGAGAATAGTTCAAAAAGTATTTAATATCAGTTAAAGGTTTTGACACACCAATTCATTTAAAAGAACTGAGGGGTGTACAAACTTTTAATTAGCACTTTTTTGGGGGGGACAAAATAAATAGGCCTATCACTAGCTATATGAAGTTGTTGGTTAAGGCTAATTTACACATTCAGCAGTCATATTTGGGCTCAATTAGACTGATTTACAAGTTTAAAAAACTAAATTTTCCCAAATGATCCAAAAGTTAAATAAATATAGGAAATTCAGGTTCGCACTTAATTGATTTCGGTTCAATTAGCTCTGATTTCCACAAACAGCTGCGCTATAGTTTAGCACAAGTAAACACTAGTTAAACGAGCTAACCACAGCTAACTCGTTTAGCTATAAGCTCTGTAGCTCAGCTACAGTATCTAAATCCATCTACCCATCTAAATCTATCTCTAGCTTAGCTAAAACTTTAATTTTTTTTGCCTACAAATTTGTGTGCCAGCTGTTTTCCTAGCAACAGTTGATTGTAGAAGTGTCTAAACTGCAGTTGTAAACTAGCTAAACCAGAGCTAACTAGTTTCACTAGTTTTTATGTAAGGCATTTTAGGGGCTCTAGTGGCCTTTATTCAACAGTAGCTGGACAAGGAAGGAGGTCAAAGAGCAAGGAATGACACGCAGCAAAGGGTTATGTAGCCATATGAGCTCTCTAGTTTAGCTTAAACTCCTTAGCTAAAACTTCTTCCATTTCCTAATTTGCGTGGCTGCTGCTGTTCTAGGAAGTGAATCGCTATGTTGGAATTTTTTAGAGCTCTTTTGCTGAAAAGATGTTCATTCTTAGAAAAACTTGTTGAAACTGGATCAAAACAAAAGCTGTAAAACCATGAAAATGGGCTTCAAAACATGCTAAAACCTTGCTTCAAGCTGAGAAAAGCTGTAAATTGGGTGAACAATCTAATTATCTGTGACATTACACGCAACCCCTTTCATATTACACATAGTATTTGGTGCAGTTGTGTTTAGATCATATTGATTAGTGTGCATGACTCTTAAATTTGATGTCACAGCCTATCTGTTTGCTTTCCTGTGTTCACATATTCTGTATACATACAGCTGAATTGCCATTAGAGCTGCTTTCCTCCACATTTTCTTCTATTTGCATGTGTCAAACAACAAGAAAAAGAAAGTTTTAAACCACGCCTGAGTAGTAGCCTATTAGTGTTCATCCTTGATCACTATTTGATTTTAAGACTGGTTCTCTGGTCTGATAAATTCAAGCTTTTCTAACTACAGTCATCTGACAAAATTTCCTTCCACATTGACATCCACTCTATATTTGCAGAGATTGTGGCTATACCTATTTGTAGAATATTCTCCCACAGAGATTGTTAAGAATAACATAATGTCTCCAGTATTTCCTCAGATAGTCCACAGCCTCCTGATGGATCTCAAGTACAACACGACTCTTGCAGAAAAAGCTCACAGCCGCTGCTAGCTTTGACAGAGTAAAGTAGAAGCAGACAAAAAGATGTTCCCGCTGTGGTGAAGAGACCTCACTCTCGCGAGGCAATGAATCGCATATTTGGCAGCACCGGTGATGTCGGTCCTCTCTTCTTTACGCTGAGACACAGTTGTGAATCTGTTTTACACTGTGTGAGAAAGTGGCTGCATGCCGTTAAAGTGTGTGAAAAGGGTAAATTGCATGAGACGAAAGAGCCCTAAAGTATCATCAATAGCATCTTAGTGGGGCCACATGTGTTGAGTTGAGTGATGAATTTGATAACTATTTATATATTTTCATGTCCTAACAGGTAGACCACAACCATGTACACGAGAAATGTACGGAAACACAGATGATAAACCTCCTCTGTCACAACAGCAGGAGTTCCTCCCTTTGCTTGGCTCATTTTGAATGCACATCCTCTGTGACTGGAGTCAGATAATCCCCCTTTTAAACTCATTTTCTCTCTGCTTTGGATTAGAGACCTCTAACTCTTTTTTCCCCCATACTTATCACACATATGCTGCAACCAGTGGAACATCCGTGAATGTGTGGCCTGTGCTGAGACGAGAGACAGTGAGTTGGGGGACACAGATCCGTAAGAAAGGCTACGCCAGTTATGTGTCCAGGAAGGCAAAAAGGTGATTCAGCATCTCTTCATAAATGCTACGTGCTCATTGGCCCCGTGGCGACAGCTCAGAAGTCTGTGAGATGAGAGATAACCGTAGCGTATAATTGGGTACTTGCTAGTTCAAAGATAATAGGGATTTTATTTTACCAAGGCCTGCTCTAATTTGGCCCTCTAGTGCAGTCTAGCACACTCTGATGATAGCTATAGTGTTAACAGGGAAAATCTGGTTTGGAGATACAGAAAAGGCCCTGAACTGGAGAAGAGTTTTGCATTTTTGTCTCACGGCTCAGCAAAAATATTGTCTACAGTTGAGAGATAAGGGTTGTGCGTGTGGTGTATGAGTGTGAAAGTAAAACAGATGGAGAAAATGAGTTTTGGGAAAGCTGGGGTACGTGTCCCGGACCACACATACACACACACGTACACACACAGGGCTGCTCAGCCTCTTAATTCCACCAGGGGTCTCTGTGGTGCTGCAAAGCATGAGAGCCAGAGTGCAGGAGGAGCTCTTGGAAACAACAGCAACAACAAACCCGAGTACAATATTTTGACAGGTGTAGACAACAGTAAAAGGAAACATAGATCCTTTCGTGTGCCACCTCTGATGTCAGGAGACTTCACACATGGGTCCAAACAGCATGTTGGGTTGCAGCATTGATGGATCCACTGCTGATCTGACACCAGCTGAAGTGTCACTCCCAAAGTCTTACCATGAGGGACTCCTCGTTCATATGGCTGCTTGTTATTCCCTTAACGATAGCGTATTAATTTGCACCGGCTTAACTGTGAGCAGCTAAGACTGCAGAGGCAGAGGTAATGTGCTCAGTCTGGGAAATGCATAAACAGCCAGGCAGGGATTTAAACAACCAGATCCTAACATTTAAATCCCAACCTCTGGTCTTGGTCAGAGGAGTAAAGTGAGTCTTAATGCGATTGTCTCCTTTCTCTTATCTCCCCGTGCCTCTAGAGCATCTCTCTCAGCCACTGTGGCCGTGGGACGGGGACGGGGACGTCAGCAAAGATTCCCATGGCTAAGCAGAAAGACCAAAAGCTATGAAACTGCGAACAACAGAGTAGTGGAAAACGGGCAAATAGGGTCAGACTCAGAGAGAGCAGTCATGGATGCACTTGTACAGCTGAGCGCATGTGACACAGGTATACCACAGGGGGGGAAAAGAAGCACATGGGCTTGTTTGTATGGATGAGAGAGAGAAAATAGGAAAAGCTACACGGAGGAATCACACACATGGGAGAGAAAAAACCATTCTTCATGCCAAATTGAAAGGCTTCCAGCTCAGAGAGCAGAGCATTGTATTGTCCTTGTGTACTGAAGATTACATAGATTACAGATCACTACATCTGCAAGCAGCGTGTGCACCATCCATGCTGAGTAAATTTATCAGTATTCCCCACTCTGATCCAAACAATCAAGTAGTGAGTAGGAAAGACCTTTTCATCTTTCTGCCTTTTGCTTTTTACAGCCTTGAATAAATTAAGCTCTGCAGCCAGTGGGAAAACACTTCAGAGGGAAAGAGACTAAGCTTTTCCAATGTTTTGTTTTGAGAAGGGCATGTGCAAGAACAGTAGGGTGAAGACACAGAGCTTTAATGCTTTTGGTGGGATGGCCATCTTAGAGGTGGCAATTGAAGACACATGAACTGAAAACTTTTTAGATTACCAGTAATCTGAAAAGAAAGAAAGCAAGTTTGGAAACAATTTTGCCATATGGAAAAATGGTTCAGATTCAGCAAATTTTCAAACAACCTTAAGATTAGTTTGGTCGCTTTTATGTACTACGTGCAGGAGATGAAACACGTTCAAGGCCAATTTATAAAGAACTGTATAGTCCAATCTAGAGGTGACAAAGGCATTAATAAGTTTATGATGGTCTTTTGGAGGGAGATAAGATTTGGCTTGGGCAAATTGCCATAATTGATAAAAAATGGACTATTGTGATGACTTGTCTCTCTTGTTTAAAGGAACACTCCAATATTTCTAATGTTTTGGGAAGGCAAGGCAAGTTTATTTGTATAGCACATTTCATGTACATGACAATTCAGGGTGCTTTACATAAAAACATTAAAAACAGAGCGGGGTGCATAAAGCATTAAGAACAATTGAAAGGGAGTGAAATAGGAAAATAATAAACACAGAAGAAGGAAACCCTCAGAGAAAATATTAATTATTTTCATAAAAGGCTGCAAATAGAAAAGTTTTTAACCCTGATTTAAAACTGCTGAGCGTTTCAGCAGACCTGCAGGTTTCTGGGAGTTTGTTCCACATGTGAGGAGCATAAAAACTGAGTGCTGACTCTCTGATTTTAGTTCTGACTCTTGGAACTGAAAGTAGACTTGACCCTGATGACCTGAGGGATCTAGTTGGTTCATAACGAACAGTGCTTTGTAAACTAACAGCAGGACTTTGAAGTCGATTCTTTGACAAACAGGAACACTGAGAAGACAGAGGACCAAGTATATCAGTCAACGTAACCAAAGGGGAACATTTTCCAACTACAATAATTTCAGTGTTGTTTTCATTAAGGCTGATGAAATTCTGCATTAACCAGTATATCATATCATCAGCATAACTATAAAAGGAAATAGACTTCCTGAAAGTTTATCCCAACAAGCTCGGGCCCAAAATAGACCCTTGGGGTACACCACAACAAATGAGGGCTGAAGAAGAATAATATTCCCCAACAGATACATTTAAAGACCTCTCAAACCAATAAGATTTAAACCATGACAAAAATGTGTCTTTAAGACCAACAACATGCTCAAATCTCTATCAATTGTGTCAAAGGGAGCAGTTAAATCCAAAAGAACTAAAACAGCACAGCAACCCAAGTCAACAGTTGAGAGAAAAACATTTAAAGATGTTTCCCAGAGCTGCGGCAGTATTTAAAACCAGAGTGGAACTCTTCAGAAACCCTATACAGGCTGCTTTAGTGCCTAAGGCCGAAAATATACTTAATTTTAATTTTGCTTAGTCATGTTTGCCGTGAATATTTTGTGTTTGTTCAAAGCATCATTTTGCATATATGAGTAACCAGTAGGGGTAGTGAAGGGACCAATTAGACCACATGCAAGGTCACAGGATCGACAGCGGTAAAAATTACAGACATTTTTGAAGACACGGTGTGCTTGTTTTAGGGGCCTTACATACCATCTATGAAACCACTGCTGTTGTTTCTTCTGCCATAATCTCAAAATAAACCAGATACTAACCTCGTCCTTTGATGCCATTGCTTTTTGTTATCTTTACATGCTACAAATTCAGCGACTCTGCCTAGTCTGAGTTCTCAAATGTGCGCAATTACGCTCACAATGGAGCCGGTTGTTTTCATGAATGTGAGATTAAAAGAAAGTATATTCTCAGCCTAAGACTTACCAGTTAACAAATAACAGACTGAAGGGTCGTGTCTCTGAGAAGGTGGTCACTAGCACAGGAGCTACACGCTGTACACCTCAGATTTCCAATAGAAAATGGTTGTCATTAATATTAAATATCCATGGTGTGAAGTCAAAAGATTGAAACATATGTAAAAAAACAACACAAAAAAACCTTCAAAACAACACATGGTATATAGCAGAATATATGTTTGTTATGATCAATGAACTTAAAACAGTTCAAAATGAATCCAAAGAACAAATATGAGCCTTGAAAGTAAGAGCAGTAAAAGTAGCTGACCTCCTTGGTCAAGGTGACATACATATGAGTCATGAATTATGTAAAAATCTGAAAAGAAGAAACATAATAAATGCATGTTTCAATAAAGAGCAGGAAGGCTCGCTGAATCATTTGTTGAGAATGACGATGTCGTCATATTCTGTGGCTTTGACACTTACCAACAACTGCGCACCTTTAGAAATGTTCATAGAGAAGTGTCGAATTAGTACTTCACAGCAAAACAAGTTACTGTAAAACAGAGCCATTTTACATGTCTTAAAACCATGGATATGCATAATATTAATGTCAAAAGATTCCTTTGTGTCCTCATACTCTGCTAGGAACATGTAAAGTTGTGAAAAACTAATTTATGCAACACCATGAACTTTTCATTGGCCTATACAGGCTGCTTTAGTGTCTAACACTTACCAATCAGCAGCAAATAAACCAACAAAACACAGACTGAAGGCTTGTGTCCCCGAAAAGGTGGTCAAGCAGCATAGAAGCACCACATGGGACTGTAACAGGGATGGGCATATCAATACTTTGCAGTCGATACTTTGATACCAGCCAGTCAAAGTATCAGAATCGATACTTTTTTGAATATCGAGATACAAAAACATGCCATTTGTGTTCAATTCTGAGCGTTTTAAGCAATAATACTGCATGTGAAGCCTAGCCATAGTGTATTCTCTCTGTCACATGATTATGGCAGCCTATCAGATGTCATGATACTGCTACTGTTAGTGATGATTTGTTTTGATATTTTACTGGTTTAATACAGGTTATTGCACATTATGATTTATTATATCTATCATATTACTATTATGGGTTTTGTTTTCCATTAAAATTGTGAATAATCTTATATTAATCTGTAATTTAATTATTTCGACATTTTAAAAATATCTATTTAATATTTAAACCTTATCCTTCAAGGGGCAAAAAAAGTATCGGTATCAATGACAAAGTACTATAACCTTATGGTATTGTGCTGACAGGAAAAATTTATATATCGCCCATCCCTAGACTGTTATCTCAATGTGTCTCTTCATGCTCAGACTTCCAGTACAATTCAGAGTCCTGTCATCTCTGGGAATACTCAGATGAGTCTGCAGTTGTGGGGTGTATCAGTGATGGACAAGAGGCTGAGCAAAGGGAACTGGTTGACCACTTTGTGGTTTTCATCTTGAATATAAACAAGGCAAAGGAGACAATTGCGAATTTTAGATTGTGGACTATTTTTTAACCTGGGTGAAGAAGTGCTGTAGGACTACAGTTACCTGGGTATTTACCTGAGCAGCAGACTGAAGTGGAAACGCCACACTGAAGCCATCTATAAGGAATGATACATTAGGCTCCATCTCTGGAGGAAGTTTAGATCCTTGTGTTGCATATTTTCTATCAGTCTGGTGAAGAGTGCAATCTGCTTTTCAGGGCAGCAGCATCTGAGCTGAACAAATTGATAAAGAAGGCTGGCTCTGTGCTGGGGACTGATCTGGAGCTCCTGGAGCTGATCATGCATGGTGTGTTGCTGCATTACCCTTGCACAACCCTTACATAATACTGTAGTCAAACAGTAAAGTGTGTTCATTCAGAGGCTTCTTCGGCTCTGCAACAACAAGGAATAAAGAAATGTCCAATGAATAATGGATTATTTATACCTAAAGTGTTGTTTTTTTAATTACAAATAAACAAAAAAATAGGCCAATATTCTCTCCAAGGACTCAAACACGGAAAACCTGAGAAAGTCTGAGATTCTTTTGCATCATTTACTAGAAATATAAAATATCATCCTTCTACTGTTGGCTTTTCCATTAGCATGCACTCCAAAATATATCATTGTGGATCATAAAATATATTCCTTTAACCATAAAAGCCTCAGCAAATTTGCTAAAGATAAACAGCTTATGTTTGCACAACAAAAATATCTGAATTACAAGACGACAACCCCTTCCTCTTTGCTCTCTGATTAATTCTTCTTTAAATGCAAGACCCTGAGCTCTGCTTGAACAAACTTGAACATTATTCTATGGCTTCTGGAAGAGCCCAGAAATTAAATCAGCAAGTAACTGATGACTGCTAAAGAAGAGTTTCCCTCCCTTCCAGTTATCCCAAAGAATTTTCCACAGAACGAATAAAAGTAAGCGTTATTATTGCTCCGGCAATGAAGGGTTACAGCAGTGACAAAGCACTGTAATTGTGGTGGCTGGGCACCCACTCACAGCGGCATTGCCAGATGTGGCAGCTTAATTGTCTCTCTGTTCAGCTTCCACTTTGTTTTGCTTATTACAGCCCCAGCCTCTCCCATCATGCATTTTAAGGTAGCTATTGACAGTGCTTTGTTGGTTAGTCATTCAGCTACGTCCCTCTCTCGTATGGTCAATCTCCTGCTATTCATACTTGGCATTGCACCTCATTATCGCTAAGCGGGCAAACCACTGCTGCCGTTCCCCTTAATTAATGCAGGTAAAGCAGATATTAAAAGACGATATAATGTTAATGCTGTTTTCTGAACTTCATAAGCATCCTCGCATATGGCAATCATAATAGGAAATGCTATGATGTGATATGAAATTACAATTTTCTCTGCCTTGTGTAAGTTTTGCCCGGGAACAAACCGTGTCTGAAAATTAAATAAGGTAATACTGTTGAATATTGCAGGGCAGTGGCAAACAAACAAGCTGGGGGTTGGGTTAATACCAAGTCCAATTCAAGCCTTGTGGAACAAAGCATGACATTTGCAAAGATCAACACCCACACTCCTCATTGATGCGCTCATAATGCAACAGTTCTTCAACACAAAAGCAGCACCCATCATTGCTGTCCAATCCAGCAAAGAACCAATGTGTTAAACCTTATAACACCAGTGTGCTCATAATCTTGTTCAGGGAAGACACAGCTGTATTCTCCTAATGAAAAGCTCATTAGGCATTAGTGAAACACTTAAAAAGTACTTCAAACATTACAAGTTACGCCATGCTGAATGAAAGAAACAAGGTTGCGCCACAATTAGAGAAGCATGACAACAGTTGCCATGTCAACTTTGAAGCACATGCTGGTGTTACGTGAGGCACTTTGAAGTATTTATGTGCTGAGCAATATTGAGGTATTACTGGGGTTTTTTTGGGTTTGCTACCGTTTCCAGTAAGTTCCCTCATCCATCTTGTTGCTGATTCAAATAAATGTCCTCAGACTCGCACACACAAAACATTTCTGGCCTTCAAAAGGATCCTGTCATTTTTAATAGAATAGCAGAAAAGAATAAAGAAGAAACTTTGTTCAAATCCCTGTCTTCCCTCCCATCCTGATTTTTTTGTCTGAAATGCTGATGTAGCTGTTTGCAAAGAATAAAAAAAAAAAAGAAGAAGGAAAAAAAAGAAACTTTCACTGTGATAATGGAGGACCTGGATATCCTGAATGCTCTTTGGGCTCTGCTGTTGGGCTCTGCAGATAGAGGAAGGAATCCTGCTGGGCTTGGTGCAGGGCATAAAGTCTCTCTAGAGACTCTTTAAGTGGCACCATGTAGTTCAGCTACTGATGAGGACCAGAGAGCCGTAGAACATGGAAAAATATGGCGAGGAGGAAAGTAACAGAAGCAGATGCACAATGACAGAGCGAAAGAGACTGATGAAACTAAATAGTGGGTTACTGCAGGTCTCACAGGGTCACCTTTGAAGCATGTCCACACCCCCAACAGTCCTATTTTCCAGCTGAAGCTCCCCATTGTCAAATGCTTAGCTTGGGCCCACTTGAGGAAAGTTTTCAAGGCTTTTTTTAAACCATTATCCAGGGCATCTGAAGTGTTCTCTGCCATCAGTCTCAACATGACTACTTGCAATCTCCCCCCAGTGTTCTGCATGGCTGCAAACCACATCTACTCCTGTAAAATGAAGGGTTTGGGCTCAAAAGTCTCAGCCTCCATCCAGCCTTGCTGATGTAAACTCGAATTAGCTTGTTATAGGTGAAATGTTATGACTCATGGCAGTTGCATGGCTGAGATTCAGGTGCTGCTGAATCTATCAAATACTATTTCTGGGCCTTGTGTGGCTCCTTCCTGGCAAATTTCAGGAGAGTAGTATCATGTTCCTTACTCTTACACATGTGTAAACAAGTCAATAACAGTTATCAATTTTAATTCTGCAAAGACAGAAGGGTTATGATGGGATGCATAAAAAGCCAAAAGTAATTTGGTTAGGATTTATGCAGGCTGGCAAAGAGACATCTTTTAAAGGAAAAGACTGAAGTGAATGATCTTATAAGTAGATGCATATTACATCTATATGTAATTGTCAACTGCCTGTTTTAAAAGCAAGGACACTAATCTGCTGTAATGACAGTGCCCACTCTCGCAGAAAGGCTTTTTTTTAATGAGACTTAGGTAAAGCGTTGTGGGGATTTCTTCTCTTCTAGCCACAAGAGCATGCACGGTCAGAGATTCCGGTGTTAGGAAATAGGACCTTTAAGGTAGGTGAAACATCACTCCAGATCAACATTAGTGCATTACTTATCAAAATGTGCCGTTATTTAACATAAAATAAACCAAAACAGAGTGTGAAAAAGGGGAGTTTGCTGGTCTGGAGCATTGAGGTGCCAAGGAGGAAAGATGAGGATCTTAGAGAATGTATTGCTGCTGCACATCAATCTGGGAAGGGTTAAAGGGACATCTCCAAACTATTTGGAGTCAAAAAGATTATTTAGTAGTGGGAAACATCCAAGATAGCTGGCAATCTTCCCAGGAGTAGGCATCCTAGCAGGTTCACTCAATATCAGACCATGCAATACTCAGAGAAACAGCAAAACAGTCCAAGAGCTACATCTCAGACAGGCCTCAATTAGCATGTTAAATATTAAAGTTCCTAAAAGTACATTTAGGAAAAGAATTGCAATGGTTCACTCAAAGTCCAGACCTAAACCTGGTGGACCTTAAGAGAGTTGTGCATAAACAAATGTCTGCAAATGATTACTTCATGTTATTGCTGGTAAAATTATTGCACAAAATGTTGCATCATCAGGTGATTTAGTAGTAATCATCTGTTGTTTATCTGAGGTTGTATTTACCCCATTGTAAGACCTGGTAAGGACTACAAGATTTTTTTAAAATTATGTCTTAATATGCAAAACCAATTAACTGATGTAGGACTTTATTTTTCACATGACTGTTTATGGTACTTATCCAAAGTTAAAGTATCATTCCAAGTAGAAGGATGGCAGAACCCTTTATTTGTAACAGGCAGACAGAAGTAAACCTCAGAAGCGAAACAATGCAATGCAACAGAAAGGCCAACATTAAAGAAATCAATATCAGTTTAAATGTGTATTACATTTATAGCATTTTCACTTGTCATCATAAAGTCAGAGAACAAAAGCAGTTTGTTCACTCATGTTGAAGCTCCCCAGACTCTTAGCGGAAACAAGGCCTCAACCTTGCTTTTACTTCAAGTAATTTATATAAACTGATATGATTATGGTATAGAAAATCATGGTTTGGTACCAGCGGGGTAATTCTAGTCATGATTTGGTATAAAAAAGCTGAGTCTTTGAGGTGCAAAGAAGGACAGAGGATCTCCTGGTTGTGTGAGAAACTTACAGGAAAAGCTTCAAACAATGCTACTCAAGGCTTTTTTTTCTTAGAAGTGTATACTGTTAAACAAATTTGGAGGAATTTTGGTGAATGAATGGCCAAAGTCTGCCCATGAAAAATAATCACTCAGATCATCTGTCATTCATCAATAGCTGATATAACCCCATCCTGCACCGGAGGTATATTCACAAATGCTACTTAAAACATTACAGTCCAAAAAAGAAGCCTTATGCTAATCTTGTCCAGATGTGAAATTGACTTCTATGGGTTCAAAAACATCTGGGATGAAACATCACATGGTGGATATCTACATTGTTCTCAGACCAATTAGTATTCAAGACCTTTGTTGGAAGAGATAGACGCTGCGTGCTTCAAAGCAGAGGCAGAAAGGACCATCCAGACTGTCCATATGGCTCTGTGATGGTATGTATACGGTTGTTATAGTGCAATTGTAAAGCTCATTTACACTTCTAAGTACACTGAGATGTCAGAACAACAAACGCTGCCTTAAAAGAGAGACTTTTTTCCTCATGGATGTTCATGCATCTTTTAACAAGACAATACAAAAACACAGTCTGCACATGGCTGAGGAAGAAGGTAGTACAGGTATTGGACTGGCCTGCCTGCAATCAGGACTTATCCTCCATAAACAATGCATGGAGAATTTTATAGTGGAATGAAAGACGTCAACTGTTAATTTCAGACATCTAAGGAGCTGAAGACTCTGATTATTTCTTTCTTGATGTTACAACAATGAAAAAAATTGCACAGTTAATGTGGTTGCTGTTACCATTAGCTTTGATGATATGCCCACAGGCCAGAGCGAAGTCCAAATTGTGATGCTCAGGAGCAAAGATTGTACAAACAAGGAAAACAGATTGAATGATATTTTCTGTTATTTTGTGTTGGGCCCCTAAAGACAGACTGTGGCAGGATTAAAGCATAAAAATATGGAAGCTTAAGATAACAAAAACGATTGGAAATGTTGCCAGACATCAGTTTTATTATCAGATCCTTCATTGTATGTCCACATGTTCAGGGCTTCACCAAAGCAATGATTGGTTGTACCTTATTGCAGCACAGGGGCCCTTATCTCTGAAGTCATCGGGAAAAAGAATCCAGTTCCTAAATGGTCCAGTGGAGCAAACGCCCCAGCAAAGATCAAAACGGCTTACTGAGAGACAGACAGAAAGGGTAAAGAATGGAGAGCAAGGGAGAACTGCTGTATCCCCAACCCTCTCGTGGGGAGTACATGTAATGAAAACAGGACACAGCAGAGTGGTTGGGACTGTAGGTGGAGGGGGGGGGGGGGGGGGGGGGGGGGGGGGGGGGGGGGGGGGGGGGGGGGGGGGGGGGGGGGGGGGGGGG
>JBBBVU010000026.1:10995840-11031124 GCA_037177055.1 Atherinosoma microstoma
CTTTGGGCCCCCAAACCCCCTTGGGGGGGGGGAGGGGGAGAAAAAAAAGAAAAAACAGGAGGTTGGGGGGTGGGGGAACCCCCCCCCCCCCCCCCCAGTCTTACAGGGGGCCCTGTGTCGGATATCTGCACTGCACATGGGCTGAATGAACAAGGAGGTTAACTGGAGCGGTGATGTGAAGTGAATGAGTGAAACAGGTCTAAAAAAAAAAAATCAGTTGGTAAAGCTGCTGTAATTTGTCATCTCAAATCAAGCAGCAGAAGGAGAGATGGAGAGAACAAGTGTTAGAGGGTGTGGAAATGACTGCATCGCATGTCTCTCGTGAGGGGGTGGGAAAAGAAAAGCAGGTCACAGCGGGGCTGTAGTGTTGCATGTATACAGAGATGTTCAGTCAGAAAATACATGTGGAAATGAGATGTTGATGCTCCACTTCACATTGTCAACACTTCCTTATAGCATTCCAGATCAAATCAAAATTGACTGAATTCAGCATCATTGATTCTTTTTCTTCTACTTCTGTTTGCAACCTGTTTTGTTTCATATCAGACGAAATCAACTTTGAATATACATCAAAGCTAGCTACTGTTTTCCACTCGAGACAAAAAGCTACTGAACTACAAGAATCATCAAGCAGTGATACAATCAAACAAAATGGTTGCAGGCAAAAAATACAGCAGGACTGATGATCGATGATGAGGCTCTGGCGATACTATGAGGGGTAATCATGTCTGGGAATGTAGATGAAAACAGGTGGTGAAATAAAAATTTGGAAACGAGATGGGGATAACAGAGGACATCTAGGGTAAATGTGTCGTAGAAAACAAAGAAAACCTTAAGTCAAAAGTCTAACCCTAAACCCAAAACAAATCCTAGAGACTTAACAGAATGCACAAGGGATGAGACTCTGCAAAATGACGGTGAAGCAAATATCAACTAAACTAAACATATCGTGAACAAAGTCACTGAACAAAAGTAAACCGAGAATAATACCTAATGAGATAAAGAAAACAAAACAGTAATGATAGAGCAAGATACGGTGTTCTGGTTCTGCAGAAACTGACCAAACACACAGCAGAAAGTCCACAGATGTGATGAAGACCATGCTTTCCTCTACATTTAAAGATTATTAGATGATAACAACTATGCTCATTACTGTAAGTTCAATAAAACCTTTGAGAATACTTTCTTTTCAACGTCTGTTTGAGAATCTCAAACTGGGAAAAGTAATACGTCATGTTGACTCTATCAGAAACTGACATGACTAATAAAACCACAGCACACTCAGGCTACTATGAATTGTTATGGTGCTATGACATGATTTCCAAAAACTGACATTATAGGGATTGGCTTTAAACCATGGGGGCTTAAAGAGATGAAAGGAAAAATAAGCCAGTTCATTTTTAATGATACAAATATTCATTTTGCTGTTCTGTTATTTTTGGTGTTAAGACTGCGGTAGAGCTCTGAATTAACCTCAAATCCATGCGGAGAAAACTGATCCAGCGTTGATGCTTCAGTACAAAACCGTGTCCGAGACTGCGAGGAGGGAGCCTGCTTATCAGGACGACGACAATAAGCTACAAAAAATGTTGTAATTTGTGTTATTCTATGAATGATGAAGACAAGGGAAATAAATAAAGAATTTTAGTTGTCACAATATTAGGGTGCGCCTGCATGATAATATATAGATACTGGTAATTAAAACATACCATGTTTTAAAGGGTATTATTATGATTAATACACTTTTAATCATCATTAATAGTCATATTTTATTATGATCATAGAATAATAACCCTGGTTATTTGTTAATCTGACTCAGTGATCATGTGATTATATATCCCCCCCCCCCCAAAAAAAGGAAAAAAAGTACAGTATAGTTCTAACAAGTTCTTTCCTCTGTAAGTAATGCAACTAACAACTAAGATGTTAAGAGTTGGATGTTTGGGTTGACTTTCTGTCCTTTTGGTTTACAAACCGTTTACTGAACAAACCGTTTCAGCACCTTTTAAAGGGTAAAGTGGTATTTACAGGCTCAGGTGCTCCTAACTGTCTAACTAAACCATCAAACTGATCTGGCCGCATTAGTAGAATCTCTATTTCCATGTTTAAACTAAACATAGCAGCAGTATCACCAGCACATTCATCCGTTTCCAATTCCATTGTTACATTCTTTTGTAAATCTGCTCACATTATTCACCTCATCTCTTTTGTCTTCCACCTCACCTCTCTTCTCTCTCCCTCATGCCTTGGAGCATGCCTTTGGAGGGCTTAGTGCATAAACAGGTTTCCATAATGAGTGCCGAATCAGGACAGGGACAAACAATCAGGCTTTGTGAGAGGGGGCCAGGAGGAATGAAGCACTCTGCAGGAAGTACGCTGAGGGAAAGGTTAAAGCTCTGGTGAGAGCAGGCATCATCCACTCAGCATCCTGCTGCTTCCTCCTTGTCCGTCATGTTCCTGGAAAAGCGAACTGTGAGATCTTGGCCTTTGTCTGTATCTCGGCGAGTGCACAAGGTTCAATCGGAGGGATATGTGTTACATGCGCTCATGTCCTTTAAATTTGCATGAACATATGGGAGTATGTAATATGTTTGATAAAGAGCATGTTGGGATTTTGTGGCATTTGGCCACAACTGTCATGCTCCAAATCCTGGGGCAATGTAAAACTGATAATGTACATTTGAAAACACGCCATGTCCGGAAAATGTGTTTTTAAAATAAAAAACCCTCCATGGATCCACCCGGGTTAATTTCCATAAGATTGACACAAGCATCTGGGGACCAGAAAATGTCAGCATGATAGGAAATATGTGCTGCGTAAATAGCAACAAGAATCCCCCCTCGGGGGCGCCGACATGTCTGGTTGAATGGTGCATTTGCAAAATAAAGGATTCTTATGTTTTAAGGTCACAGGGGTCACCCGGCTGTGATCGCTGAATGTCACATCACAGCAGGAATAATATTTCAGTCTTGTGAACAACTACCAAGAGCAAATAACCTTTGAGGCATACTCTCCAATGACCTGATAAATAGGGGAATCACTTTTAATGCTAGTCATATACAGAGTAGACCCTCAGAGCCCACATCTCGGCTCACATTACGGAAAATTACACTGAATCGCCTTTTCTCATCCATGACTCCATTTTCTTTATCAAGAATTCCGTTGACTTGATATTCTTGCAGGGTTCGTGCAGCATGTAGCACACAGTAAGGTCATAAATATACTATTTTTTTCCCCTGCAATTTCTAAAGTATTCATTCGTTTATTTGCAATGTTTCATGACACATTATGTGCAAAGATATTGCTTCAGGAGTGCGGCATGACTTTGTTTTATTTAAAGATCTCCATTATGAAGACTGCCGGAACCACGAAGCCAACACGCTGTGAAGTTTCCAGTCACCACCATCCAGATGCTGCTTTATTATTCCTGCTCTCTTCCTCTAAAGGTGACATTTTTCTAACTGTTCCATCCCTTTAACACACAGCAGTGCAGTTTGGGACCTATTCGAGTTTATGGTCCCGCTTTACCGAAGGTGTGCCCAGAATTTCGAATTCATATAAGAAATGGCACATCTTGTAACTGCTGGGCACTTAAACCCCCCCTCCTGCCATCCATTTAATTAAAAACAATACAATAAATTACAGGCAATGCTATCAAGATGAGGGAGAGCGGGAGAAGAGGAAGTAACTTGAAGCAAGGTAAATTATGACCTTAAGCCAGAAAACATTTTAAAGCTGGGGTTTCAGGATGTGTGCATAAATTTTAAGAGTGCGAGTGCTGATCTGTCAGTCATTTGCTCCCTTAGTGAAAGAGTGAGGGCTGAGTATTAGTTTAGATCTATATTTCATGGTATATTTTATGCTATAAGTACTATAGAAAAAGAAATATGCGCATATATGATGGACAAGACATTAACATGTGGCCTAAACTGGAGAAGTCACACAGCATCCACGTCAACCGTTCCTCAATAAGCAGGAAGAGTTTAGGAATGATGAAGATGTGATCTGGTGTGACAGGGAAAGCCCTCCTGCAGAGGAAAAATCCAGCGAGAAAGCATTTCCCATTGGCAGTTTTTAACCAAAACCACAGAGATGTGATACACACTTGTCAGAAAAACCCTTTATCTGTGTTTGCAGTCAGCTCATTTCACCATATAAACATCTGCTGTAATCTGTAAACCAGCATGCACGTTTCTGGCTTATTCGCTTCATGTCGTGTTAGACTGGTAGCTTTTCTGATACAGAGACCTAATGTTATCCACTATGTGATCAGTGCTTACTTTATCTCTCAAGTGCTCCATCAGCCACATGGGAAATGGTTGAAGGGTGCAGAAGACTACACAATCTGTTGTGTTACATGCTAAAAACAACATAATATTACAGTTTTTTTCTGCACCATTTTACCTTTTTTTCCCTGTACTTTTCAAATATGGGAAAATACCAACATGCTATCTGCAATTTCACATATATAATGTAAAATAACATGAAAAACCTGTAACTGTGAAAATATCTAAAATCTATATCAAAGGTGATGAACTTGTGACACGTCTGAAGTTATCTGTGGTTCTGACATCCATTTAAATGTTTTGATAAAATGATGAACAATAGTGTATTTTTTTTAACAAAAATGATGAAAACTAGCCTTTTGGCTAATTCTGGCTTTTTTAACCATGTGTAATCAGGTGTTTTATGAAATTGCACTGTCCCCTTTCAAATAAACTAAACTAAACTAAAAATGCATAAAAAGGAGGCTTTTATGAAAACATTGAATATAAAAATTTGCTTAGCAACATATGATCATTCACAATTGCTAAATCAAATTAACATAGAGGCTTAGAGTAGTACTAAATTAAGAACCATTTGGAGCTGGAAAAGTCATTTCCTCCAAGGGAGCCAAATCTTTGAAAAGGGCTGGCTCTCCCATCATTACACACGAATGAAGGAAAACACTAGATTTCCCATAAACAAAGTGCAGCTGAATGAGGAGAGAAATTTAAATGAATATGTTATCAAAGTATAAACTAAATGTGGTGGTGGTTGGATGATGTAAACTACCTAAAAAGGCTGGTTAGTGACTGGATAGGAAGTCAATTTGTTCCCTGCTAGAGAAAACAATGGCTGGTGAAACTCTTGATTGGCTGGTAACTTTCGAAAACTATCAGCTGGTCATCAGAAAAGTTAGTTTAGACCCCAGGTTGAAGTCTCTGAACTGGCAACAAAAGTGAACCACTCTTTGTTATTATACATGGTAACATTTTCATTAACCAACATTAAGAAGCTGAAGTAAAAGAAAACATCCCACGTAAAAGTAAAGCTAAAAACTTTTTCTTTATTATGGAACTTTACTGTAATTCTACAATTTGTTTTTCCCCTGTTTTTCTCCACATGAAAAACATCGATAAAAAACTTTTATATGTTTTTTTACAGCATACTTTCAGGTGAGCAGTTAGCAGAAAGTTAAATACTCATCCCTGAAGTAATAAAGAAGCTTAAAACCGAGTAGACAAGACAATATGGGCTTTCCAGAGGTCAACGTTTTACGAGTCTAACATTAATAAGAATGTGTGTGAGTGTGCATGGACTGAACATGCTGAATATGTCGGACAATGAGTGTGATGGAGTGTTTACATGATTGCATCAGGCGGTTATTTGTCCAAACAGACTGCCATACTTGTGTACCTGTGTGTGTCTTTGTGTGTGTGGTGCAGCGGGGTGAAGGGATACGCTCGCAGCATACTGATGAGCTCCCAGCACGCTTGGATCAAATTACACAACCTACTCTCTGTCTTTCTCCTCGCTCGTCATTCACTCAGTCTTGCCTGTTGGCCTGCTTTTACCCTGCTCCTCTCTGCACAGGTAAACAAGCAGCTATTCCATAGAGTGACATTAAGCATTCCTGATGGCCGGGGCACGTCCCCTTGTCGATAGGATGCTCGCCAGATGCACCTGTATGTTCCTCAGACGAAGCTTTATGATAATCTGAGATTCTACAAGGCCAGGCTAATATCAAATGAGAAGTTTCTCATCCAGTATAATAGCTTTCAACCATTGGTGAGCCATAAGGAAAGTGTCATCTCTGGCAGGATGAAAATACTGGATGCTAGTTTGGCAAACTTGGCAGTACATCCAGTTATTGGAGCATTTCTGAAAAATGTCTATTTCATCTCATCTGTGTTGACATACTGTAAATGGACACCAACATGGATTTGGGAATACACCGTTAAAATGTGAATAAAAGAATGGAATTACAAAGAAATTCTCATACTTAAAACTTTTCTTTTCTAATTAACTATATAATGTTTCAGTTTAATTTCAGTATGCTCATTTAAAAAATGTCCTTTTCCCAAAGGTATTAAATTGAACCTGAGCTGTTTTACATCGATGAACGAGGCCCAGACACGAGTGCAAGTCCCCTCTGCCCTGCTGAGGTTGAAGAAAGGGGAAATACTTTACGGTCCTGCTGTCAGATTCACTGGCACAACTCACTTAAATCACTTTCCCAAATTAACTTGGAGATGATGAATATCAGAACTTTGAGAGCAGGCTAAGTAGGACGAAAAGAAAGGGGCAGGCTGGGCAAGGCCAAGTCTGAAGCCACAAAATGAAAAGAGAAAGATGTTGAGATTTCAGCCTCTAAACTAATATTTTGACCTGCTAATCCCATTACAAAGGCACAGGGTCATGACGAGCTGCTGGGAATTGGGACAATGACAGAAAGAATTCCATATAACAGATTAGGCTTCTTTAATGGTCAAATAAGAATTTCACTTACTCCGTAATAAGTGACCTGCAGAGAGGTGGAAAAGCCCTGCTGGGTTCTGCCTTGAAATCCTTGAAAATTGCTTGGAAATGACGCTGGGCATTGACAGGAACTGTTGCTCTGAATGCAGAGCAGCTCAGTGCAGCGCTGTATGCCAGGTCGAGGTCAAAACGCTTACAGAGGTGAAGCGCAGTAGGGTCGATTGACCCGCAGGTCAGGGGAGTGAAGTGGAGTCAGAGCGCAGGAAGAATCTAAGTGTCTGCAGTATAACTTGCTCCTGCTGTATTTCAAGCATCAGACTTGGAACATTTTGATACAATGAATCGGAAACTGATAAGCAGGGCTGCTGCTAGCCATTCGGGTGCCCTAAGCCAAACTGTTTTGCGCCGTTGTCCCCAACACATCCTCCCCTGACCCCTTTATGAAAACATTTCCATATTTTCCAAAGTCAATTTTCACTGTTAACCCTTACATGTAAATTCAATTTCCTATCCTCTTAAGTCATTATAGACAAAAATGTCCAGTTCTAAAGCCCAATATTAGCAGCAGTATCACCGAATCACACTGTAAAATGAGAAAATAAAATATTGATAAAATAACAAAACTACTTTTGGATTAACAATGCTACCAAACATTAAATTAATGAAGATAAATAAATCATCAACAACACTGGATTATGCTTCACCATTCAGAATGTTACAATATTAAATATGTCAAGATCATGATTATGATTGATTAACCCTATTTTATTTGGGTGCCCCCCCTGACACCTGATGCCTTACACAGCTATCCAAACATTGAGCATTACTACTACTAATCCTTTGTGCAACAATATCTTCAAATCTAACTCCAGAGATGTACCAGCACATGTTCCTCGCAGTAGTCTTGCACTGCTACTAGCTAACAAATTGTATTTAGGAACCCCTTTGATGATATCAAAAGGACAATATAGGAGAAATGAAATCAGGAAGTTAAAGTAGCATGGTGAAACTACATTGCCGTAAAACCTGGGGGTGGGGAGCGGGTGGCTCGGGGTTAATCTGAAGCTGGGTAGTGAGGAAGTAATGCCAGGGCTCATGGGGAATTACTGGGGAGATTTGGAGGGAATCTGCTGGCAGCTACTTCCCTGTCGCTTTTATTAGGCTAGATGTGCAATTTGTGCAGGCTGCTTTAATATGACAGGCAACTGTACGTCTTGCTTGTGCTTTCAACCCCCCCAAATACACACACATTTACTGGTTGGGGATACGGGCTCAGCTCAGAGAAGAATATGTGTCACCATGTGTTTGTTATACAACGCAAAATGGCACTGTACTGCTCCCCATAGCTGTGCTTCTCATTTACTTGCCCTAACAGATGAAAAGTCAAAGTTGAACACTGGGATTAAGTGTCCAGCTCAAAGGCTCTTTAGCCTCAAAAATTCCCTGAACTTCTGCTGTGCGGTCAAACATGGCTTCCCTGCTTTGTTTCTGCCACAGAACATAGCCTTTTGGTGAGTGTGTGTCTGCACGCATGTGTGCCGCGACAACCATATCTGTGCCAACCCATATCCCCCTCAGGATGCATGTGCACATCAAAGCAACCCCCCAGCAACACCCTGTGCATGCACCTAAGCACATGCTGTCTATCTTCCTCTCTCACACACACATACACACACACACTCCATCCAGGCCCACAGGCTCTTTGCTGTTTAGTATGTAAAGGATACAGAGGTAACCAGCAGTGAATATGATGAGAAGAACATTAACTACATAACTGTTGCAGCTAATTGTAAGAGTTCATGGTCAAACAGAGGTTAAAATAGCTGCATTTTTGGCAGTGGGGTAACCAGGTGTGAGCATTTCTGGAATAATAATCAGGACCTGCTGACTTGCTTCAGCATTACTAGGTGGGAAAGGCCGCAGCAAGAGGCATGCTGGAGATTAATTGCTAACTATCGTATCTTGCTGAGCCTTAAAATCGAAGCGTGCTTCATTAAGAGCAAAACAAATCAGAAAAACTGAGTGCAGACTGAGCAATTAAGCATGTGCAAAGACATGGATGCAGAGTGTACCTCTATGATTCTGCAAAATGCTTCATGTTACAGAGGGAAGGAATGACTGCAACCCAGTTCAATGGAACTTCAAGGATAACGTGCAGAAGCTGTGCCAACACAAGTGGGAGTGAAGGTGGGAGGTAGAGGAGCTTATAGAAATGCTGCATTTCAATCGACAGCGGCTTTGGGTTCTGATCCGGAGCTGTAGTCCTTATGAGAAGAAAGACAACAAACAATAAAAATGACACACATGACAGTCTTGGGTGGATCATGTATTCGTCCTCTATATTTTCAGATGCTAGATATCAGTAAAATGTTAGTCCATTTCAACTTTTACCCTCTGAGTTTGGTCAAAATAAAGAGATATTTTAAGCTGCTTATTGTTTTGTAAGCTCTGCAACACAGAATTAAGCATCTCGTATCCTGATGGATGACAAATGCATGTATGATAGGCTTCATCAGGCTATGCTGTACATAAGGAGCAACAAATCACTTTACATCTGTGAATGTCTCATAGTTCATGCAAAGAATATTTTACTTCCCATGCTGTCTGCCGGATCCTTCATCAGCTACATACAGAACCTGACATCTGAAGTTTTCTTGTCATCATTGTAATATCAAATCATAAGACAGGAACCAAACGAGGGAGATCAATGCAGTGTGTAGCTGCTAATTAGGTTTTCAAAAAAACTTTAGGCAGCATAGAGTGTTTATTTTACTAGATATAGTTTCATTTAAATACAGTTAAACCCTGACAGCAACAGATAATCCATCCATCTATTTTCTATACAGCTTATTCCAATTCAGGGTCACGGGGAAGCTGGAGCCTATCCCAGCAATTAACAGTTGAGAGGCAGGGCAAACACAGAGAGACAAACATTTACTTATGCTCACACTCCCTCCTAGGGAGAATTCAGACTGACCATATAACCTAACATGAATATCTTTGGATTGTGGGAGGAAGCTGGAGTACTCGGAGAGAACCCACGCATACACAGGAAGATCATACAAACTTAGCATAGAGCGGCTCCTTTCATTCACATTTATATGCATCTTGCCTGTGTTTTGGTCTTTGCTCTGCTTCTCTGCGGGGTGTCAAGTATATGCATCCGGCACTCTGACAAAACATTCAGCACATAAGTTGTCAAGATTAGGTGGAACAAACTTAGAGCCCAGCATGGGATAAACACAATTAAAGGACACATCTAAACTCATCTTCAAAGCTTTACAGGGTAGAACGAAAAAACTGAAGAGAAATTTGAATTGCATTTAGGGTAAATGCATTGATGCTAATAACCACCAACGTATAAAACTGTAACAAGAAATCCGATAAAAATCACAGCTTTGTCAATTTAGATGTATATAATGGAAACAGATCTGATTCTCAGTCTTGCAGATCCAGTTATTCTCTCCTCCGTAATGGATGCATTTTCTTGTTCGGGAGTAAAATCCCTGAGGGAACGAACACAGAAAACTGCCCGTCTGGCATAGCCGAGTCAAAGTCTTGGAAAGTGTGGTGTGTTTGAGGAAAAGAGGATCACAAAAAGGTGGCATACCTTGAGGGACAGAACTAATGAAGCAGGTAATGAATGAACCTGCTTCCTAAAACATCAGCTAGCACAGCTGGAGCATAATGGACTGCGAAAACAAATGAGTCACCTATCAACTAAACTCACCCACTGATGTTTTTGGCGTAAATGCCAGAAACTATTAATGTCCAGCTCATTATAAAACAAGACAAGGAACTTTTTGATGGATTGGAGCAGAGAACAGATGATTATTAGGGAGTTTAAAAGACTTTTTTGATGTTGTTTCAGAGCACATTGGCCAGACTTGTGGTTCCATTTTTCTTCCTCCTTGTCTGCGTTAATATATGCCCATCAAAGTCCTTGTCACCTTGATGGTTAATGGCATTATTCTGGTTATATAAGCTGCTGATTTAGAATTTTTAAAAAGTTGAGGACTTGATATGAATGTAGACTGTAAATCTTTTTTTTTTCTTCTTCAGTTTTTTTCCTGTATTTTCTAAATATGGGGGGCATACCAATAGAGTTACACAAACAGACGTCAAATTTACATGTCTAATGTAAAAGAACATTAAAAACCTGTAACTGTGGAAATACATAACATTTACATTTTCTAAAAAACATATATATATTTCCATGTCCCATAAAAAAATCATAATACATTTTTAAGTTATCATAATCTCAGTAAAATTACATTTTAAAAGAAAATAATTAAACTACTGGATTTATTTATCTATACTATTTATTTATCTTATACTATATAAACAAATAGATAAATATATATATACATACACTGTTGGTCTAGATGTTACAGAGGTATACTTGAGGTTGGAGTACCCAGATTCAATTCCCCAAGCTGGCACAGAAAGTAGGCACTTATTATACGCGCTAACGTCTTTCATTAAACATTAAAAAGCTAAAAATGAAACAAAAGAGCCCTTGTAAAACTAAAGGTATAAAGGGTATTTTTATGAAGGAATTTTAATGGGATTTTTTGTTGGTGGTGGCTGTTGTTACATTTATTTTACTTATTTATTTTTATGCTGTAGATTAAATGAAGAAAACAAACAGAAATAAACAGGCTTATTTCCCAGAGATGTCCTAATTTACACGGCCAAGCCTGATGGTGTATGCCTCGAAGCCCCCAGCTGAGTGACGTCACGATGACATCATCAGGTCGGTTTTCTCAAACAAAGCTCCCCAAAGACATTCAATGGCTGATAACACTGCACCCTCCCACTCTCCCAGTAGCTGTCAGACTAAAGCCCGAAGTTCAGGAAAGTGAAGAAACACCGGGCCGATTCATCACCAGTAAAACGGAGTGGCAGGTGGCCTCCCAACTGACCTACTCCTGTTGTCCTTTGGTGTCCTGCTGCCCGCCTCCCGGCCTGATCTGGCTCACCAGTCTGCACCCCTACTTGCCCCTGTTACGCCCCATCAACCCACAGAGACACAGCTATGAGTCGAGGCCTCAAACACCCCTGTCTGAGAGATATGTGTGTGTATATATATATATATATGTGGCTTTGGACCTTGAGGGCGTTTCCGCCTTTATCAACACAGCCCCTGCTGAGGGTGACACCTGCAAATAACAGTTTAATAGCTGAGTAATGTCTCTGGCCTCCTCCCCAGCTGTGCCGGGGCAGCCTGGTGGGCCATGAAGCAATTGAAAAGCCTTTGCTGTTTTTAGTGCAAACATAAAACCAGATCCACACACACACACACACATTGATGTGACTGTATGTAGTTTTATGTACGAGCACACAATCCGATGTGGGTTGATAAAACAGTCGGAAGGCTGGAAAAACTGGGGCAGAAGTGGCAGCAGCTGGTCATTGAATGGGATTACACATCACATATCCTCAAAATCCACCTGCTTGGGATGCTAATGTGCTTCCTGCCATTACAGGTATGCATCTGCAGTCATTCTCAGACGGCAATCTAGGCGGATCAAACGGCTTTATCATAATAGCAAACCTCCTTTTTTACTCAATCTAATCCACGCGTTTTGCAGAATATGAAAATTGCTGAAAAATGCCTCAGCCAGCGGTGAGCATTGATTTTACAATTTGAGAGAGTATTTCTATTCATAGAGCCCAAAGATTTTCCGCCCAGTGAGACGATCAAACAGCCTGAGTCGACTGTACACATATTCAAGAGATACTGGTGAGGATAAATATGTACCTGCGTCCATCTTCAAACACTCCAGTGAAGCCAAAATAAGAAGTAGTTTATCAGTGAGCAGGCAAAGTTCTGCCACCAAGTAAGGAATTTACTCGGTGTCTGGACAGAGAAACAATAAATTATTAGATTAAAAAACTGGATAAAACAAAATAAAATAAAAAAATGAAATAAAATGAAATAAAATAAAAAAACACTCAGGCACAAAACACTTGGGGCATAAGTGAGGATGTTAAAGCCAACTCTCACACAGCTGAATGTGAATAATGAATGACTAAACTGCAGGTTATGAGAGATATATAAGCAGGCTTTAACAAGAAGATACTTTTCATTTCTGCACTGATAAATGAGAGTAAAAGCTAATGCTTAGCTTCTGTTTTTCCACAATTGACAATATGATTTATTTCACCATTAAATAAATATAATGCATTAGCCACTTCCTTAGCAGATAAAATCTCTCAGGTGAGCAATATTTCACTTGGCGGATCAGTTTAAACAGATAATGTTTTTAATTTCATTGCAGTAGCCAAGAGTTTCTGCTTATTTCTTAGAATTTACTCTGAAAAAGAGCAGCTTTCGCTGCCTATTAAACCAAACATATGGTAATAAAGGTGTCACTGCATGCGCACTGCTGGCTATAATCACCGGATGTTCTGACACTTTCCATGACTAAATAAAGCAAGAAAGATACTTAAAAAGCTCACAGGCAAGAGAGAAGTCACTGCTGGTGCTGATGAAACATTCTCATCCAAGCTGCTGGATAAGTGGGTTACAAAAGTGGTGCACCATGGAGTTATAGTCTCTCGTAATAACAGTCACAATATCCATTTTCTTTGTGAGGTCTCCATGGCGTCACATGAGATAAATGTACCAATAAGTTGCACTGAAGTGCTTTATGATATTCTATTTGTCACTGAAATTAACTTGGTCTTAATTATCCTCAGAAGCCATAAACTCACGATTTTGGACTACAATGGAAAAAATGTTGACAGAATGAGGTTCCCTTCAGTCTGCAGCGCCACGTAACTGGGATTTGTGGGTTAAGAGAACAGACAAACAACAGACAAGAACTTAAAAGCAGCAATAATGATGTTTACTTGCTTGTGATGCTCGCTGGATAAACTCCAAAAGTACAAATAGGCCTGACAATGTTCAAGCTTTGGTGAATGTCAGTTATGGACATAGAGCAGCAACAAAGAAATGCTAAAGGTTTGGTTTTAAAGGCTTTACATCTGTGGCTTTGGAAGAAAACACCAGCTACCTTCAGGGTGCAGCCCGTAAGAAAATTGGAATAAGTAGCACCTTAAAAGGCACATGGAGAAAGACGGTACATGTGTGCACAATTTTGAAGTAGTTATCTGTAGTGCAGTCATCTCTGCACCAGAGGAAAATGAACCACTCGCAGATGAAAACATGTTCCTAAGAATTTAACTATCCTTGGCATTTAAAGTAATTTCTATGCCCATCTTTGTCATTAGATCTCAGTAACTTCTACACACTCTACCTTCAACTAAAGTCTAATAGTGACTGTTTTTGAACTCAGAAAGCTTCAAAAGATATGCATAAAAAGAAAAAAATCTGACATCGCTTCATCTTGCAGTGTCAAAAACTTCCGGAACTCTTCCCAAATTTGTCATGAAGCAAGAAAAAAAACTCCAATAGTCCTCTAGGATGTCCAAAAACTACTTGGAGAAGAAAGACATTGGTGATGTATTATCAGTGATGTCATGGCTGCTTCATAACTGACCTCAACCCTGTGAGGAATGAGCTCAGTCGAAGAGTTTGAGCCATGCAGCCGACCGGAGCAACTTATAACTGACTACAGCAGGATTTTAAGGAGTCAAAGAGCTACTGTGTGTAATGGTTTCCTTCATCACTGATGTGCCCTGTAAAAAGAGAACAGTTGAAGCAAAATAAATGAATCATTTCAATCGCCGAAACGTGATTGAATTAAGTTTATCCAAGTTAGGTTATTAAGTTTGTTCAACTCAACAGTTTTGAGTCTGATTTACTCCAATAATTGAGTTTCTTTCAAATAAAGAATCTGATTGGCTCCGACTCAATTTCATGGAAAGTCAACTTAAAAGATTAAAGTTGTTCTAAATGAAATATTTCATTTATCCAAAGTACATTCATATTCACATTATACTTTATAACGTGGCATAAAAAGACATTATTTTAATTGTATACATTCATATTATCTTAGTTTCTAAAATGGAAGAATATTCCTGCAGCAAGAATTGAGACTGAACAGCAACAGTTATTAGTCAGCAGCTTTATTTCTGCTGCTGGAATAACACAAATGCTGGTTGTATGTGGAGGGTGAGTCTTTTGCGTTCTTTCCACAATTGGTATTAAATGATTTGAGTAGGTCTGCCTGTCGAGGAGAACTAATTTAATAAAGTAACTTGGATATTGAAACAATTTATAGAAGTTCTTTCTATTATTTTCTTGATTTAAATTTAACTGAATCAGCAAAAGGAAGTTTTTTATCTTTGAACTGATCATATTGAGAACACATGGAGTTTAACGTCTTTATGTTATAATATGTGCCTTTCAGTCAAGGGGACATTGGTATTTTGCTGAAGAGGAAAAACACAGCATCTTTAATTCAAGACATGATAAGTATCCATCAATCTGCTTAATTATTACTGACAGATAGATTGCAGGGGCAGGGCAGATGTGCCCACTTGGTACTAAAACCACCGCTGCATCACATGATCCTCATGTTCTTGAATGTTAAAGCCTCAGAGGAATGCAATGAGACTGACAGCAGAGGATAATATGGTGAGCGTGAGGGAAGAGGAGAAGCAGATAACATTCTGACCGTGCAGACTAATTAGCGAAGGGAGAATGAGTAAACTGGAAGCGAAGAGGGGGTATGACATAGATTCGATGGCTAATCACAGAATCTCGTGATTTCCAACAAGTGATAATTACCCTCCATAATTTCTGCAAACTGCATGCTTGCTCCAAACATTGTGGTGGAGAGAAAAAAAGATAAAGGGAAGCAAGCAGAGTGCTGTTTTACATCTAAGTGGCATTCACCCTCCCCTCTGGTTCCACCGGCCTGGTCAGTAAATCACTGCGTCTCTTTTTCTTGCCTTTCCTGCCTTTTGCTGAGGTCAGCTACCGGCAGTCCAGACGTAAGGCGGAGGCATCCATCACTTTTTTATACGTCCAAAGCTTCTGCTGCTTAATGCAGCCTGAGATAAAGCAACAATCCAATCAGCCAGCTGAGATTCAATCCTGCCACGTTCCCGCGATTCCGCTATTTTCTGACTGAAAAGTGCAGAGAGTTGCAGACCCAGTTTTAGGGGGAAAAAGACACCCAGACTGCCTGAATCGATACATTTGAGACAGATGCAGGTAAGTGTGACCGAGTTAAAAACAATCTTTGTTGTGAGAAAATTATTTCCCAGCAGGGAGTCCTTAGAGTAGACTTGGATTCAACATAAACACAAAGCTGAGTGCCTTAGCATCATTTGGAGCCATTTTCATGAAACAGCCTCTTGAGACTAATACGACATCTGAGAAAAATTAAGGTCCACTGCATTGTTTCCCATACTGCTCATCCCTTAGTGTGCATTGTCAAAACATGGAACAAAACTGTCGGTGTAAACACATTATGCCTTCTGGAAACAATGGTGAACAGTCGACATCACACCCCGTAGCTGAAAAGAGGCTATTAACCTCAATTTGGGTAACATAGATAATCTACTGACTCACCATTTTTAATCCCTCAAATCCTCAGCCAGTTGATGCCTACCTAACCTCCATTTAGCTGCCCAACAGCTGGTGGGGGAGAAGATTTTAAGGTTAGTACCGGGTTAAGGACACAACTTTGGAGGAAAAACTAGTCCAGGATCTGCTATTACACTGTTTGTTTTACCTGCTCGTGTTGTTTTTCCAAGGCGTTCCTCATGAGGACTATTATCAGAGCAACTTTGTAAAGCTTGACTTCTTCTAGAGTTGGAGAAAAGTAGGTGTAGGTGTAAAAATCTGAATAATTACACATAAATCAGGACCCCTGCACACCAAAGACGGTGCAAAAAGAAACTCCCTCACCATAACTGATAAGTTGACCATTCAGCAAACATTAAGAACGGCTATTTTTACAAAATGCAAACACAAACATTAACATATAGATGAATAAAGACAAAGGAGAGATAATAAAGAGACATGAAATGGAAATGTCTTTACTAGAGGAAATGACAAATGAGGTGTTCACTGATGTCCAGGTCTCTGCTTTGTATCAGCATATAAAAAAAATTCTACTCCCCCCCATTCTTCAGTGAAGGGTAAAGGATTGATTAAAACAGCATAATGTAGATCAGGGAGGTGAGTTTGAAACAGTTTGAAACAACCATTCAATCAGTAGGATTATACCTGTGGTAGACATCTGGTGAAACAGGATTTCCATAAATAGCAAAATGCACACTTCTGTATTTTGCATCCCCCCCCCTCCGATTCAATGCTCTAATTATCATTAGAAATGATTAAGCTTAATGATCTTTTTTATAAGCCCAAAGTATTTCCTCTTTTTCATTTTTCATACAATACAACCCATATGACCACCTGTTGTCTAGAATATAATCCTTATAGTACATTAAAATTGGGGTGGGAAAGGCTGGGGTTGGTTTTTTCTGATACTTGTTTTGATTAGTTTTTTTGTATTTTGCAAAGCCCTTCGATATCAATTTTGTATGAAAAGTGCTATACAAATAAAGATTTACTGATAAATAAAAAACATAGTGAGACATTGGAAATTACACATTGCGTTTCCACCATTTAAAATCAAAGCCAGCACTTGTTCTCGCCTGTGTTAAAGGCATCTTTTATTTCATTCGGCTCAAATTCAGGCTGGAACTGTACAAGCTCTATTCATATGGATATTACTGGTTTTCCAATGAATCTCTAACATTGAATTTAGAATGATCCTGTTCTCTTAAAATAACTTTTAGCCTCCATCACTTAACCGGCTTCAGTGTCACTTTATCAAATTTTGAATATGATCTTTATTCCACCATGTTTGTTAATGTCCATTTACTGTGCCATGACAAACTGTCACTGATACACGAATCACTCTCTGTCAGAAATGGTCATTGCAACTTGAAAATATATAAACCATGGTTACTTAAGATGAATCTTCACTGCTGCTCCTCTCACTGAATCACCGAGTAGTCATCAAATCTCGCTCTCAGAGAAGGAGTCAAGGACCCTTTTGGGACCAGCTCTAAAGTTTTAAGCCAAGGCTCAACAAGAACACAACAAAGCTGACAATCACATCATTTTGAGAGGCTTTTGTTCATCCTTTTATCTTAAAAATGTAATATATATGCACACAGAGACAAAGTTAGCCTGCGTGGACTTGTTTATATTCAGCCGCAAGGACATATTAAGATTCAAATCATGCCTGCCTCCCATCTTGATAAATGGAAAGAGTCTGCAAAAACTTCCCTAAATGGCCCTCTGGCATGGCTGGGGAATAAATTGAGCTAATCAAGGGTGGCCTCACAATCACTGCATCCACAAAGTAATCAAAGAGTTGAAAAGGAACCACACTGTGCATTTAGATGCAGGTGTGTGTGTGTGTGGATGTGTTTCAAATTCAGTTTTGAGATATCTTCTTATCTGGGCACTAAAAGCCAATTAAGAGTGTTGCAGCCACAATCATACACGTTTGTTCTCACAGCACAAGAAAAAAGTCTTTCCGTGATGGCAATGTGGAGGCAGTAAGCATCTCGTTCAGGTGACAACCCGCTCAGAGCAGAGAAATGTAAATGTACACACCCTGAGAGAAGATGTAGTAAACTAAACGTTGACACTCAACAAAAAAGAGCTCCTTTGCTCAAATGGCGTCTTCAAGTCAAGATCCAAACCTTAGTGGATTCAAACAAATGACTGAAAGAGGCATGACTTTGCAAAGTCACAGTTAGCTTAACCCTCCTATATGGCTTATTCAGTTCAAAATAAAACAAGGCTGAATAACAAACTATTCCCCTGGGCCTGATGACTGTGGAATAAATCCTCTGATTTGGGCAGAACAGAACACCTGGTTTCTTTGCTAATGGGCATGCTCGCGCCCCCTCCATGAGAGGTTCCTGCAGCCAATTTAGTCACCGGCGAGGATATTCTCAGAGGTGGCAATTGCAGGAAAGAAATAGCGAGTGTGTGTAACTTTGACCGATTCCCCCCTGTGGAGTTGAGGCTGAAGCGTGATGGATAACCACTCAGCCAAGCCACTGCTCTTTTCTACAAGCCTGGGTCTTCTCCCAAAGGTGTGGCTACATAAAACTACACTGGAATAGCAAATTCTAAACAAATTCAACTTGGTCTCAGTGGGGCTTTAGCTCTAAAGTCAAACTAGTGTTGACTTTATCTGCAGGCATGGATCAACTTCATCATGGCGTCAGCTTCTGATGGTGATCAAATGCCATGTTTACCTCATCCTGGCATATGGAAAACTTTGTTAATTGTGCTAATTTTCTCCAGAATAGCAACATTTTGTCAAGGTGAAGTGGGTCAACCGCAGTTTTGCGCACACACTCCAACACAATCCAGTGCTTTAACTTGTCATCAGTGTTAAGCATCCACTAAATATGTAAGTCACCTTCTCAACTGTCATCAAAAAACAATCAGTTCCACTAAACCAACAGGAAGGGCTCAGCTGCTGCATAATAAAAATATGACATTGAAGTCCAATAGGGGGGGGGGACCTACAAAAAACTGTATCCAATCCCACTGTCTGAGAGGAAGGACATATGTAAATCTCTAATATGAAATGGATATCATCTTTCACCTACAACTTCTGCAGACTCTGAGTTCCTTCTCCTGATCAAAGGTGAATGTTTAACAGCTTTTGTTCAACCATTTCACCTCAAATATTTCTAGCATCCCAGAAAAGGACCTACTCCCTTACAATTCTGTGCCCCCCAGATGAATCAAGTAAACCTGATGTCTGGTAAAATGCAAGGACAGAACTTTCGGCAGGTAAAGCACAAAACAAAAACCCCTTGCCTGTCTTACTCCTCCCAGTGGTCTAAGTGCTCAGTAAGCCTGCTGAAACAAGCGCCGGTGAGCAGAACGCTTTTGTGATGGCTTGATGATGGGAACATTACTGAGAGGACAGAGAGAGGCTTTTTCAAAAGGCAATGGACCATAATCCTTCTGTTTGTAACAGCAAGAGGGTAAATCAAGACTATGTTGGACCTGAAACGACTCTCCAGTCTCCTCCCTCTCTCAGTGAAGTGCTCCAGTAAGAGGCCTGCTGAATGGAGTTAAGTGAACCAAGGGAAATGGACTTCCATTCGGAAAGGAATTACATGGATATCCCTTTGGATACCCACTGTTAAGAGAGCAGACAAATCTATGTTGGGATTAAACGCAGCATCCCTTCATAAATCTCCTTTGAATGTGGTCCTCAGATAGATTCCCATTAATTCCAGGAGAGTGCGTATTCAAGAAACATATGCAGAGTTTTCATACAACAGTTATTGATGAGGAGTGGCAGACCTTGGGAAATACAATTTCTTCCTTGTTTGCATTAGTCAAGCAAGAAAATTACTGTAGTGAGAGGTTTCTTTGATTAACAAGGCATATACAAGACAGTGATTGACAATGGGCATGCACAGAATCGCACACACACAGACAACTCACTGTCTGTTTGATTGCGCTCCTCACCTCCAATCCCCTCCCTTTGCTTCATCCCTCCTTCACTGATACCTGGTGCATCTTATCTCTGTCGACCCATGCCTCCCCCGCTCACACACCGCTGCCTGTCCCGTTAAGAGGCGGGACAACTGTGAGTGAACAGGCCCTTCCTCTGCGCAGTACTGATAGAGCCTTAATATGAGGGCCGATTCTCAGGAAGAGGCTGATTAACGGGGGCCGAAGAGTAAGAAGCAGGGCCTTATCATGGCGAGCAAAATCATCTCAGCTCTCTGGGCTAATTGGCCGGGGAGCCAGTGGCCAGCTGCTGGGCAGAGATTGGGCCACCTGATGGCTCTCTGTTCACGGTGTCGTTGAGTGTACTTCTATGCACTCTCTCCCCTGAGTTTGCAACCGTTTAATGAACTCAACCTTGTGATCCGCCAAGTTCTCTTACAGCCAGGCAGCATGTGCACTCAAAACCCAGCACGCATACACCGCATGAATCCTGATGTAATTTTTAAAAGCCTGACTTGGAAAGGATGGGGGGTAGGATGGGGGATAGGAGTGCGGAAGGTACAACGCTAGGTAAAAGGATTAATTGAGCTTAACAATAGGAGCTTGTGAATCACTCATGGGATCTCTGATACAAATGCCTTGTTTGCACAGGAACATTTCCTCATGACGCCCCCTTGATATTTGCACAAAATTGCTGAGATAATTTGTCCGCTGTCCAAACCTTCAGGCTTCAGTGTGAGTTTGGACAAGAAGTAGGGCAAGAAATTAATTACCTTTCCTTTGGTTTTCTCCAAGCTGAGCTGTGTCCTGAACAGTAGAGGCAAGGCCTCAACAGAAGAGAGAAAGCTAAGCATAGAGAAATAATAAATCTTTGAGTCCTCATTGGTAAAACCACATTAAACATAAAAGTTTTTTGGACTTATCGTAATTTTTTCTGTTTATTTACTATATTCATCATATCAGTGGTAATTGAGATACCACAGAGACTGAACTGGAGTTTATTCAACAACTTGTGCAGCACTCCACAACTTATGGCACTATTTACTAAGAGTGGCCAAACACTGCTGGAAATTTTCCAAAACAAACCTAAAATGACTCTCAGGCTGAACTATCAATGCAATCCATTGGTTTCCCTTAGCTTGGCAATTATTTTTTGTGAATTGGCTTGTATGAAAACAGTCATTCTAAACTGTAATGTATTCTATATACATATACATTCTAGACTAATGTATATTTGTTTTAATTAGTTCTCAATGAATTGGCTTGAATTGATTATGTCTCTAAAGTGCCATGGGTTGACTTTGTTGAGAATTGACACTATACAAATAATCCTGAATTGCATTGAACTGAACTATAGCCACAACAGCAGGCGCTAAGCATCAGCTAATTAATGCAATCCCAACAACCAAACATGGTGATGGTAGTACAGCAGGAGCAACCTAAACCCAAAAAAGAAGCTCTGGAAAGACTCAACAATAGTTATGCTCCGACACTCCTGTTAGAGAACAATGGAAAGGTCTGAGTTTCTGTCTTTGAACTCTTAAATTTCTTTTCTGCCTACAGGGACTGCAGATGGAAACTAGCTAGAAAGCTATAATCTGGCACAGTGCATCTCTAATCAGTCTGGTTTGAGTTTAATGTTTTTATTGAACATGATTCCTGACAAACTATTAAAACTAAAATAAAAGTATATCAGTCAATGGGGCATTTTGTGTTTGGGTTATGTTATTGCTTTGACATTTAGAATGCCTATGACATGAGACTATCCTTCAATTTGCTTTGGATGGAAAGTTACATGTGCACAAAAGTCCTGCTTACACATCCTGAGTTGACTAATTTACTATGATCTGGTATTTATGTTAGTCTGCTCTCCTTTTTCCACTACCTATATAAATTTCAGTGATATATGTGAAATGACAGGAGTGCAAATTTCGCAATATATCCAACCTCTTGCACTTTACATTGTTACTTTCTGACAGCTCATGTATAATTAGGCCTTAAGAGGAGCATATTAGACATAAAATGAAATAGCTTGAGCCTCAAATGAGGCTAAAAGCTCTGTTCTACATTCTACTAAGACAAGATGTCTGTTGGATGAATCCCAGTCCCTAGTCATCTTCCAGCCACCCTTCCAAACTGCTTGCATTAGCATAAAATTCATGTCAGACAGCATACAGGATTCAGCAAAAGTGTGACAGGAGAAAGAAGGCTTTTCCTTGCCCTCCCAAAAAAAAGTGAGAAAGGAAGACTGCAAGGCTAGCATCAAGTCGGTGTGTGTTTGTATGTGTGTGTGGAAGGAAGGGGAGGGGGGTACGCAATTTCCTAACCCAGATCTGCACCACAAGCAGAACCGATGCGAAGTCCCTTAAACGCTCCAAGTTCAAGCCCATTTCAATATTCGCTCCTCAGCGAATCTAAAACCTGTGACATTAAAATAAAGCTGCTTTTGCAGGATTTCTGCTGTAGCTTGCCTGATAAGATCAACAGGGCAAGGCAACACTTACTGACAAAGAAAAATTGGTTGCAATTGAGTGTCAGATCCACACGGAAGTAAGACTAGATACCCAGTCCTTTTGAGCGCACAATTGAGTTTAAAATCCCTGTCAGCATCTTGATCAGAGAAAGGATAACTATGACTTTATGCAACGAGAGGAAAAATAAAACAGTTGTCAGCGCTTTGTGAATATTTTAGACGACAATGTCAGGAATCCTTGCTGACATGTGACAAAATGTCTGAGTTACAAGTCACATAGGCTACTGCTTTAGAGATTTGCAGTGTGAAGTCTGGTGTCATTCTTGGGAAGAGACTTTTAAATATACCATGACTTTTTCTGTTTGAACGTTTTACACATTAACTGCTTCGTTTGAATATTCCTAGTAATCCTTACAATATATTTTAAGTTTAAACCCAACAATTCCCTTGTTGCAGCTGAAATGTGCAAATCAGCAGGAAATCCAGGGAAAGATATCTAAGATGAACTTGTCAGAATCCCCTCGATTTAACAAGCGCAGTGCTACATGTATCCCCTTAATAAACCTGAGTGATAGCTGGCGAATAAAACTAATGAAAGACATCAGGATATCCAGGGAGGTTTATGTGTCCGTTTTGTATGCATGGGGGCACTCAGTGCTCTCAAGGCACCGCATCCTGCTCTTTCCACACCTCCCCGATGAAGCTGTGCACTTTCACTGTGTGCCTGCCTGCATAACTTCTTTTACGGTGAGGATAATTGAGTCTATAAAGAGAAATTCAACACCTGAGAAGAAGTGCAGTAATTCATTACATGCCATAACATCTCCCACAAATACACAGAAATGTTATTTACTTGGGAGTCTGTTGCTGAATCATGAAGACTAAAACTCCAATTCTCAAACTTAGTTAATGCTACAAATTTTAAACAATTTCTAACAGTGGTAGGCTATAGCTATAGTTTAAGAAGACCAATAGGCCTAATATTGGCATTTCTTTTAAAGACCTGGAGGTTTTGCTAAATTGGGTGAGACAGTGTTTGCCTTGAGGCAAACTTGATAATTTTACCAGGGAGGTGAAAATTAAAAAAAGACAGGGAAGAGTTTGATGTTTGAATCAAAGTTTTTGTATTCAAAATGCCAACTTCTCAAGATTCGTGTAAAAAGAGGGAAGAAAAGGTCCAGCTGATACCAAAGTAGATCTGAAATTACTTCAAGGACCCCTTTGGTTGGAAGATATCCTGAAGGCATGAAATGCTAACATATATTTTAAAATGTCTCCAACTTAACTGCTAGCATGAACTGAGCTAAACCTAAGCTAACAGAGCTAAAAACAATGGACAAATGCTAACATTTATATAAGAATTTCTCAAGCTGAAATGCTAGCATCAACGGAGTTAAACTTAAGCTAAACCCAAGCTGACAGAGAGCTTAAAACAATGGAGAAATGCTAACAGATAGCCTATAACTATTTCTTCAACTGAACTACTAAAATCAAGTGAGCTAAAACTCTATGCTAACAGAAAGCTTTTTAAAAAATGGAGAAAAACTAATACATATAGCCTAGGCTAGTTAACAGAGTTATAATAATAGAGAAATCCAAGAATTGATCCGTTTCTGCATAATGACAAGTGTACCAATAATTAGACTACTTCTAAGGAAAAATATACAGAATTCACTCATGACACGGGGCTCTGTTAGGCTATATGAGATTGTGACCGAACAGCAACTTTTTATGAGATAACTATTTTATAATAATCCAAACATAAAAAACTAAAGAAAACTGGTCCCCATATCCAAGTTAAGCAAATCCAGCTCTTTGTTCATCCTACAAAAGAATAACTTTTTTGCTCTAGGCTAGGACACCACTGACTCTCCCTATTCAGGTCTTTAATGAGGAGAGGGGGGGGTTTGAAAATCAAGACAGAAAGATAGTTGACACGTTTTCTTGGATTTGTGTGTTCGTCTCAGCCTGCTGATTAAAAGATAGTTAAGACAGCACAAAGCTATAAGCTGGCTCCACAGTCAAATGAGGATGTTTGGTGCTGTGAATGAGGGCGACAGACACACTGCAAGAATTACAGCAGCAGAGACTCCAAGAGAGACAGACAATAAGAATTAGAGGTACATGGAGGCTGAAAGAGACAGAAGCAGAGAGACATAGAGAGATGCTTTGCGTGGTGTAAATCACTGGGCCTGAAGCATGATGCCAGGCTTGCCAAACAGCTGTTTGGTATGCAGCGTGTAAAGCCTGTTCTCTATCGGAGCTGACATCCCGGGCAGAGGAATTATGATGAGAGATGATTGTATCATGACTGTAATTGTAAATGTAAATCCTGCAGAGCGGCCACCCTCTTTTTGTGCATAACGATGAGTTGCCCAAACAAAATTTACATTCCACTTCATATCGTGCGGCGACTGCATTACTTTGACAAACAATAACCATTGACAAATGAATAACATAAAAGGAGATGATTAACTCCAGAAAAGCAATCTGGGCAGATAATTTACAATGTGTTCATGTGCTGCAGGCTGCACTTGTTTTTTCTGTGTACCACTATGGCAGCAGAGATTAACATTGTGCATTGTTAGCGTGCATGCAGACACATTCACTTGATTTTGCCATTAAAGCCCCTCCAGCCTAACTTCAAGCATTTTGCGTTGTACATAGCTGAAGAACTTGTAATATTTAAGTTAGAGTCTAGTTAAAGGGAACTGCTGCATGTGTGATAAAACAGCTGCTGGTGCTTCTCTTTATCCAAAAAACAACTATAATGTGCCACTAATTAGAGTGGTGTAATCACTGGTCTATGGTGATTGCAAAGATACACAGACAGAATAGAAGGTATGGTTTATCCCTCTCTGTATGGGACTCCAGAGGAATCCATCTCATGAAGGCAGGCAAGGAGACTCAATGTTGCATTGATACAACAAGTGTAATTAGCATACACAAATAACTGTGTGCTACAGCTCATTTTTCATCAGCCAAAGAGGTAAATGAGCTAACAAAGTTTGCTCAAATTGGCCTAATTAAAGAAGCTAATTGATGTTTTTCTCTTTGTTGCTCTTGTTGTCAGTGGAGAATTGTATGCAGTTCTGTATGAAAGGGAAATAATCTGTCAGAAAGACATCTGACAAACACCACCACAGATAAGGTGAATGAAATTCCATTCATCTCCCTCAGATAAACAAATGAACAAAGCTTCAACATTTGTTTTGAGAAATGATTCATCATTTTGTTTGGGTGCACTTTTTTTTTCTTTCAAAAAAAGTCATAGCTTTCGAAAAAAAAGGTGTTTGGTGGGGTGTTAAGCTTCATAGAAAACTTTCTAAAAACTTAAATATCTGCAAGGACAAATGAGTACAAGTCAATAAAGATGTTTTTTTGTTTTCTTTTAGGGAGGATTTGGGTACTTTTAATTCTGTTTTAATGCTTGAATTAAATACTTCAACTGTATCATGCCCTGGAGAAAACTCTTTTCCAGACTGTAGCCACCAACCTTGACTAGTTATAAGAACAAATTAATACAGCAGCAAGTTTTGGTGCACATAAACAAACAAAAAAAAACAAAAAAAAACAAACAAACAGTATGTTCTACTTTTGATTTTAGATAACTACTCAATAGTGTAGGATATAAAGAAAAACACTAAAGTGGTTGCAAAAAATCTTTAAAATACAAAACGTCTATTTGAAAACTAGTGTTTGGTTTGTCCCTTCATGGCTACAGTAAATAGTAATGTTAATCATACATTCAATACAAAGTGCAAAGCAAAAGTGAGAGGACAATAATCTGGTTGGTTATCTTGTGTCAGACAGCATCATCGGACAGGAACCGCAACCAATGAATATTAAAGTATGTAGTCCATGAAAGTGTATAGGACCAATTTGACTGGGTGTAAGGTCAGAGGGTCCAGTGGTAAAAATGATGCATGGTTTAGGAGCCTTACGTATCATCTATGATTAATCTGCTGTCCTTTTTTTTCTGTTGTGATCTCAAAATTGAACCTACTCTATTGTCGCTGTGTTTATCTTTTTGTTTACACCCTACATATTTGTCTGCTCTATCCAGTCTGAGTTCTCTAATACACTCCCGAGTAGAATCCTCTGGTTTCAAGTGTAGTAAGCAAGCAAGTATGATAACAATTATGCTTGTGACAGAGCCGGTTGCCTAAGCCAACGTGAGGTTAAAAAGCAAGTATATTCTCGGCCTTAGCAGTAGCCCATAGAAAAGTAGAAACACAGTGGAAAAGATTGTGCAAGTCTAATGATTAAAGGTCAAGGGGCTCAACACCACCCACCACTACAACCACTTTTTCTGACTAACAGTATTTTTGCCCTACTCAAGAATGTTAATTCGTTACATTCATCAAAAAGAAATGCTCGTTTCAAAGTAAGCTATTTCAATTTTAATATTTTCATTAATAAAAACATACAATGGTTATGAATGGTGTTTATATCTATGGCAATAGACTAAGAGTTTATGGGGAAGGGATCAATTTACATGAAAAGGAAAAAATAAAAAACACTAAGTACCTGTTTTTAGTCAGAATCAAGAGTAAAATAAAAATCTAAACACTCTGTGTCATTTGTATCAATCAAATCCAAGCCAAAAGACTCCTATTTTCCCACTTTCCTTTCTGTCCATATCCTCTCCCAAAGAAGTGATTGGCAAATCTGTTTAACCCAGAGTCCAATTACATGGAAAGGGGTGTGAAGTATATGAGTCTGATTACGGGCCCATCTTCCCAGAAATAAGGACTCTGTCACCGAGGATCTGCTGGCCTTGCAGAGCCAGTCAAGCTTGGCCACAAACCAGAGTCGTATTCTCTCTTCTGTCACTTTTCATTGTCGTGAGGCGGCCAATCCGCATACAAGCTAGAAAACCTGCAAACAGGCAGCCGAGCGGGAAAATGCAAAGACATCCTGGTATTTACATTTACCAGACGTGCACACACAGAATGATTGGTACAAACACTTTTTCTCAAGTGACACTTTTGGCTTTACATCACGCACACTTGCACATTAAGCCACCTAATTTTAATCATTATTAAAAAATTAATTCCGGCAAAGCTCAACCCAGCATCAAGAGAACATAAATAATGCAGACCCAATCAGAGCTGCAAGTATTATCTACTTACAGAAAATGAAGCCCATAGCATGCTGCTACAAGTATGCTAAAAAAGCAATTATTGCTCTTAGCTGTGGTGAATCCTAAATTAATGAGGGGGGAACAACAACAAAAACAAACCAGGGGAATAATTTGTTTAGAGAATTAGGGGAAAAAGTTCTCCAAAGAGTATATTTAGTTGTATTCCTCTGGTGAGACTGGGAGTTGCAAAGGTAAGAGTGCCCATGATACAGAAGAGAAAGACCTCAACGGCAATGTTAGAGGACGGAAAACTTCCTTCTCTCTTGAGTTTGAATACTTACTGAATAGATGCTACAAGGGGCATGTTTCATGGTTTGAGTGATGGCAAACTGAAAAAAAAAATATTGTATGAAAAAGCAAGTTTGCATATTCTGCTGCTGCATTTGAGAACATTTTCTCTTCTGAATGACAAGATAACGATTGCTCACAGGGGTCAGCCTCTCAACAGTACGAGTATCCCTCATACAGATACCGCTGGGGCCAGAGGAGGCTGACTTTCAAGTGGGGGCATCGAGTCAGGGCTGAAGCCTTCTCTGAGTCCCCAGGCTCTAAAGCTTAGGCTGTGCACACACGCGCGCGCAAAGACACACACACATATCTGGGCATGAGTGAGTTTTTCTTTATGTGGGATGGGTGTGCTCTGAAAGGTCAAGAATCAGCCCACATCCTCCCTCGGAAGGAGGAGAGGAGAACAGAGAGCTGGGTGGTTCTTGTGGGTGGGAAACTGGATAAAAACAGAAAACAACGTGAGAGAAAGCCTGACTTGTTCTCACAATTATTCACATGCAATTAACATGTGTTAGCATGTGTGTTTCAGCTTTGGTAGACTGATGGGAATAAACTGACTCTTGACATTACTATAAAAATGAGGGAAAAATCTGTGCCTTTCCACTGTCCGCTGAGTCAAACAGTTTTATTCTAAGTTCTGCAAAGTTTTTAGTTAATTTTCACACATAATTATGATTCAAACTCTACAACAAGTGAAAACCAACACATTTTTGGCACATTCCAATACCATAAACTAAAAAACACATTTAAAACATGGCCCTGTTCCCAGTCCTCAAGGCTACCTCTGAAGCCTGAGGCAGGGAGAACAGCAGCAAAGGCCCCCTGAGGTACAGAAGAGAGAGACAACTGTGACAGCAGACATGACATTGATTAAGTCAGATGGCTTCAAAATGAAGAGCTGCGGTGAAAAGTATGCTACAAAGCAGTTTGAAGAGGACATGGTGATTGTATGCTATCTAGAGAAACTGTATGAGATTTCTCCCATTTGGATGCATAGTTGGATGCCAGCTGTCGGAATCATCTGCTTTGAGCTGGTGCACTAGGATTGTGGACTTAGCTTGGCTTTGTGGCATACATTGACTACCATGCAAGTCGAAGAAATTTTGATTTCCACCTGCAGCAGTTTACATTTGGTAGCGCGGCTCTAGACAGTCTTAGGGCCGGTAGAGTGGGAGCAAAGGCTACCGAATGAAAACATCCCTTCCATTTCACGCCAACATGGAAAATCTAAGAATCATGAAAAAAAGAGAAATACAAGAACAGAGATCATCAGCACTTGTTCAAGTCATCAGGACTAGCTTTCTGGACAAGACCTCATATGGATGGATGTCTCCACAACCCACGATGCCTTTTCCTGCTTCAGATTGCTGATGCGGTGAACCCACGTTGCATTCGATCTGATATGAATCCCCATCATTGACCCTTAGTATGGTTTACATGGACGGTGACTCATTAGGCCTTCAGAAGAAACAACAGCAGACTAAAGCAGCTTAAAAAGTGAGATTTCCCAGTTTGATGTCAAGAAATAAATCAGCTAAATGTGGGCTGAAACTGAGATAAGGTGCAATCAGCTGAATTCTTACAGAAGAACCAATAAAAAAGATGAATGTATGTTCAGTATTTCCTGTTATAGGATAGTGTGATGGAATACATTTCTATTTGCCATGAATAGATCCGTGGGTTACATCTGTACACACACTGGCATGTACCTTGTGCACAACACAAACTGAATGACTCATACATCGACCTTTAAATGCAATAAAATATATGAAATATTTGCCAGTAATTTGGTAAAAACCACCATGTTTAGTTTTTTTACATCCTTTAAAAACACAAGTATCATTGATTTTTAGAATATATTTTCAACAAGGTTTGTGCTTCAGTGTAAGAAAGACAATGTTGGTTTTGGTCTTTGAAGATATTTTCTATTAGCCTTTTCCCTTTATTTTTTTTTTAATGTTTTAAATATATATTTTCTGAATGCCTTAATATTTCGGCTTTGATGTGTTCAAAGCATTTAACCCCTTAATGTCTGACTTTATTTGCAATAACATCAAAACAAAATGCAGGAAAACAAAGACTGGAAAAAATATAATGAATTAATAATGATTAAATAAGATAAACAATAAAAATACATAAATGTGGGTGAATAAAACTAAATAAATGATAAAATAATTTATAATGAAATAAAATAAACAAAGGCCCAAAGTGTTTTGTTGCAAATTTGTGTTTAGGTTGAACTTTGTTCGGGGTACATTTGAATTTTAGAATAGTTTATTTCGAGATGACCCACTATCAAGCTTTTTTTATTTCAGGAAGATTTATCTATGCTGGTTCGGAGACTGTGCTGCTTCTCCACATTAATTGGACACTAGTCAAAGTCTGTTATGATAAGTATCCACAGCAAATGGAGAAGCTGTTCACCGGTGGGATCAACTGATTAAGCTCTCACAAACTAAATTAATTAGTGAAATAACACACCAGGTTGAAGGGGAAACAAAGAGAATGCAGGGCTGGACCAAATCAGAGAGAAAAGCAGAGGATATTCAATCATTTCTTTAAACCGCTCCGAAGGGAAATGTGATGACGTCAACTAACAGAATGGATGAGCTCCAAACGCAATCGAAGACACAGAAGGAATACAGAAAAAGCAGCATCATGTGTTTCACCGTGACATGGCTACAGGAATATACCCTGGACTCTAATACTGGGAGCAGATCGAGGCAACGGAGTTAGCAGAAAGCTAAAAGGAGGAGGCCCTTCAGTGCTTTTCAACTTGTCTGCACACAGGACGTCGAACTGTTAGAAAGCAGCTTTTGTCCAAATTTATCTTTTAAGAATTAAGATCAGGAAGGCTGGTTCTGAGGACTGGAGCTAATTGTCTAGAGAAGAATGCTGCAAAAGCTGCTGAACATAATGGAGAGTCCTTCACACCCTCTACACAGCACAGCGAGGAGACAGTTCAGTCAGAGGCTTCTTCAAGTAGCTACAATACAGACAGATACAGGAAGCCATTCCTGCCAACAGACAAAAAAACCAACTGCAATGTTATAATTTCTCCTCGGGATTAATAAAGCATTTATCATGAAACAAAAAGGTTGTAATCTGTGCAATGCAAACTCCAACACTGTCCATTTTAAACAGCAGGCATTTTCCTTTTTGTTAAAACAGGTCACCTCACATCAGCCCACCACATCCTTCAGTTAAATCTTGCCTTGACTTTTTGTTCTGCGAGTTGTCATCCCAAAAAATCACCTACTTGTGAGCAATTTTGTTTCCCTGACTGCGTTGTAATCTCCGCAAACCAGACTCCTATATCAATGCCAGCTTGTATTACTTTCAATGCTTGAGGGGGCTTTGGTAAAAATGTGAAATATAGCCTCATAAAAAGTCTCATCTACCAAGCAAAAGAACCTACTTTGAGATTTCCAGATGACTAGGTCTGAAGGCTCATAGTGAGTTTAAAGGACATAATGATTTCTTGTTCAGCGAGGTGAATGCTACAGGATTCTCCAGTAAGCAATTAAGCACACCTTCCCATTCAAGTTTCAGCTGATATTAACTGAAAAAGGAAAAAAACTTGACTCATCTACATAAATTCATGCTGCGATGATCAAAAGTCTCAGCTGCTACTTCATTCAGCACATAAAGCTTTCAGCAGGATCTAGCCTGATTAAGGAGTAGGCAAAAAACTCAGCTCTTGCTGTTTACCTGTCCTTTCAATCAAGTTTTATTTGTGTGGATTTCCCCAATAATCACTAATGTTTGTTTATCCTTGCCCTTACCACCCACTTCCCTACTCAACAAGGACTATTTAAATCAATTCACCACAGAGCAAATAAAAAAACAAAACAAACATTCACCACTCCCCAGGATAGTGTTGTTTTCCTCTAATGACTCGCTTTAATTCTGTATCGAGACTGACTCAAGACAGCATACGTGGATATATGCAGATTTTACTTCCTGTAGCAGCAGAGGCTATAATACCCGATCCCTGGCAATCATGTCAAATTTACAAGCTGACACTGCAAGGTGAACAAAATAACAAAAGCAGCATTTAAATCATCTCCTGTATTCTATAATTGAGGCTGACACAACACTCTCTTCTCTAAAGAAGGAAAAAGTCCTGTTACAGCTTTGGCCTCAGGCTGCCAACAACAAAAATGTGACAGAAAAAGCCTTGGCTGGTAAGCTGCCTGAGAATCCTTGGCGCTACACGGCATCATTAAGGGGGACCTTGATCAGCTCTTTAAGTTTTTGAAACAGTCGCAGACAAGATGTTCTTATATAAGAAATTGCTGGCGCAATTTGTCCATTATTATTAAGCGATACATTTGTTCTCTACCACTTACCGAACAAATGAGGACACTTTAAGGATTGCTTCTATTGAATTCAAGTTTAACTAAGTTATACTCAAAGTGTCTCATCATATGAAAAGTGACATTCGGGGTGCATGGATTCATTCATCCTCAATATCCATCACTGACCTGGTTTACGATGCACTTTAAAAATCTAATGCCAAAATCATTTGGGCTCGCCAAAAAAAAGGAAGGAACTTTGGATAAAAGTCTGTAGAGCATTTCATTAAGTGAAGCTGTATGAATACTGTTAGTATGAGCAAGCATAACAGCAAACAGGAAGGCAGGTACCAGGCTGTTTTTTTTTCCCAACCACAACTTATCTGTGGTTGGAAAAAAGGTTGAGTATCTGTCACCTCAATGGCTCATTATGCAGAACTTGACAATGAGCTGTTGGATCCATTTAATTACACAGAATTTCCCAAATGTGACAAAAAAAAAAAAAAAAAGCACTGCCTCTAGCTTTTCATGGCAGCACCTGTGTCCAGCTGGACTCAGCATACTTAATCATGATGTCCCCTCTTGTTTGAATTCTTGCTTGTGCTGTTCTCACTCTCAGTTGTAAATTGCTTTGGACAAAAGCATCTGCTAAATGACTGTAGAATAGAATAGAATAAAATAGAACAAATCAGGCAAGCAAAATGACCACAAATTTACGTTTCCAAACATGCACAAATGGAGGTACACAATGACCACTGTGGGCTTTGTGTATGTTTGTGTCCACCTATTGTTATACGGTCATGTTGTATTGTTTATGCATTCACGATCTAAAAAAGAAAAAAGTGCCATTTCTTATTTAAAAACCAACACAGTCTTGTCTAAACCTAAGATGTAGTTCATTTCAATTCAGTTTCATTCATATAGCCCCAGCTCACATAAAAGTCATCCCAAGGCACTTAACATATTCAATAACTGTGTTCATACAAGCCAGTTAATAAAAAATTACCTGGTTAAGTAAGTAGTTAAATCAACATCTGCCATAGCATAAGTTTTCCATGCCCATTTTGCATGATTTCAGCCATGCTACCAGTCATTAGCTGGACTGCAAAATTTAAGCTTGGTCCAAAACGTTAATTTTCAGATGAATTGACTCCATTTGCAATTATTAAAGAAAATGAGGTTGCATTTTCAGCTAATCAGAAATCCTTTGGTTTGCTCACCATCTCCAATGAGCAGAATTACTTATTGGATGGTCAATCCAAGCAAACCCTTTGTTGGTCTCATTGTTTGATGAGCTACTGTGTAATCAGCTGCAGTGCAAATTCCTTAAACATCAGTGCATCTGTGCTACTTCATAAGGACTTTGGCCAACTTTTTCTGCGTTCCTGCAGCGTGTTTGAAAAACTCAAAAAGGAGAGTTTGTGAAAAACTAGGTCACTTTGAAGTTTCACATTTCTAAAGCACTAACAATCTACTTAGACCATAACTCCACAACATTTCTTTCTGCTCCCCTCAAACTACACTGATAGAAATCAAAGTTTCTCTTTTTGCTGGAGACCAAAAGTTAACACAGTTGACTAAATGTATTCACATCAATATTGATTTTATTCTAGCACCTCAGGTATTAAAATAGGTGATGGAGGAAATCAAAAATGCACAGAGGGGGATGAGAAGAATCCAAAAGTTCAGTGTTGTATTCAATATAATATTCAACAAAGGCTCTAGTGGAAGCTGTGTAGATATCATACGATTGAAGTAATAAAAAATAATGATGTACAGCATGAAACTCAGTACTGCCAACTCATTCAAAAGAAAAAACAGTCACCTACACTTGGCGGATATTGCCCTGGGCCTCTTAACATCCTGCAATGTCCCTTAGCTGCTGTAGTGGAGCTGTTCACTGGCAAACCATGGAAGACTTTGCCTGTAAAAGTCAGTTCCCAGGTGTGCAGGGGCGTACGAGTGAATGTGAGGCAGGATGTTCCAAAAGAAAGGACGGGTTGGATACAGAATCAATGACACACCTCTGGCTATGCTATTCACCGAGATGTAAAACAATACAAGCCTGAGGAAAACCTTTCAAAAAGAATCGGTCATGGTGGCTCTGTGTGTGATACACATGACAGGAAGGACTAGGGAATAACTGATTTGTCAAATTTGGAGCAAAATACATTTTAATAATCACGCAGAACAATGTTGACTTGAAGTTTTCAGGTGAAATTGAATTATGCACAATAATTCTGTGGAAAACATGCAGCTTATTAGACTAGTGAGGCCATGACTATCAAATTTAACGTAACTTGTCTGAGGGAATCTTTTCTGTAGTTTCATTTCACAATGCGGGCCCAGATTTTTGCATCAAATTACACGTGCCTCATACAGTTAGACCAACCTCAGGCACTGCTGCATCCTTATCACAGCAAATTACTGTGTTTTTATATTGTAATGCAACTGCAAAGCGTGGACTATTACAGCCACGAGTGAGCCATACCCCCTGAGCTATGAGATCACAACCCTGCTGCTAAAACCCGGGGATAATCTATATTTTTCTGTCCTTCAGTATACTCCACTCAATAGAAAAGTCCTTCAAATTCTGTCAGTGTCTACCCGTGGCTATAGATAATTGAACATAGTTATCACAGCCAACCATAACTGCTGCTACAGAAACACAAAGAGACAACTTTGTTTTTGATGAAGAGGTCTGCCAGAGAAAATCTTGTTTGATTGTTTAATTGTTCATGGTTAACTTAAAAAAAAGTAATTTTGTCTTTATCTTTTCCCTCTACTTTGCTATTATAGTTTTGTTTATACAAAAGTTCAATTAAAACATTCTAGGTGATTAATTAATGTTTAAATAAAATTTTATAAGCAAGTTTTTATTCTTATATTAACTTTGACTATATATATA
>JBBBVU010000026.1:11032285-11044953 GCA_037177055.1 Atherinosoma microstoma
TTACCCCTTTGTACTTCTGCTCTGTGGATTCCTGGTTTCCGACTCCTGCTTGTACGACCACTCCTCTGTCCAGCCCCTGTGTTATTCGTTTGTCAACGAATAAATATTCTTGCCTTGAAATTCATATTGCCTCCTGTCTGCGCCTGTGTCCACACCTCAATACCCTGACAACTAAAGCTTCTTACAGACCTGCTCTGAAAAGCGGTAATAGTGCAGACTTTGTCTTTTACACCGTTTGCATTCAGACAAACCTTCCGCTCTTTTACCTCGGAGCTGTAGCCGACATGTACTGGCTAGCCCCCATGTCATGAGAGAGGAAATGCTGCGGCACGTCAATGTTCCGGACAGGTCGCAACACAAAGACGTCCTATCCTGTTTCAACAACCGACTTAGCCGGAACATTTCCCGATATCTGAACGTAGCCGGGACGAAAAAAGTCCGCGAGGAAGCGATATGTTTGAAAAGACAACTCTGGATGGACTTTACTGCAAATATTCCGCAATGCAAGTCTGGAAGCGGCTTAAATTAAACCGACTCACTTTAACAGCAAAGGAATTTGACTAAAATTAAAGGAGCTCTGCTTGTGAATTTATGCTTTTTATATCATAGGCTGATTCATGAGCTTGGCTGGTTTACTGTGGAAAACCAGCCAAGGTCTCCATATGAAAGAAAAAAGAAATAGAGACTCTTTTTCTCATATGGGAGGAGGAGGAGGTGCAGAACTGGTTGGCTGACCTGGATACTAAACAGGGCGCTAAATCTGAAATGATGTGCATTAAACATGGTGATGTATGGAGAGGCACGCTGAAAGGCGCTGAATAAGGAGAAGAGTGAAAGAGGAAAGAAAGTAAAAGGATTGAACTGCCTTGGGATGATGGAATGAAAACGGACATGAGGAAAATTTTTCTCCTCCACATGATATGAGTTAAAGCTGTTCTTCCCAAGTGCCTAGTTGATTTACCCATCAGGCTCAGGAGTGACGGCTAAAACCTTGACCTTACAAGGTGAACCCCACCACATGTGCAGCAAAGTCTCCAGAGAGCCAGTTTAAGTATCACAGTAACACAGATGACCGGATCAATCTAAATCAATACCCATAATGAGCCTCCTTAAAGCCCTCTCATTTAATCGGTGCTCATATTCATCTTAAACGCGAACCCATATTTTCTGTAACGCCGCTTGATTAATGCTGAACTTCTCCTGCCATCACTGTCTACATCAGTTGGTATTGTGTTCTGTGACGCACACGGCGGCCCGAACACCTTGACTCGATAACCTTGGCCGTGTTTTAGTTAAAGTCACAGAGGCTGTAATGATGCTTAAAAGCCCATTAAGGTGATGGAGACCCTCCAGTATGATGTGAGTGATACGTCGGGGTCAAGCTGTGGAGCTGAGGCATGTTCACATAGGCAAGATGTACCTTCCACTTAACGTGTTCTTTTCAAATATATCAACTAAATAGGAGTTAGATCTTCGCATACTCCAAGAAGAGGAAAAAGTTTTCTTTTCATCATGAGTAAATATGATTATTCATCAAGTAGAGCAGCAAACCCCTTCCTCTATAAAACACAGTGGCTCAGATGCACACATAACAACTGAAAGCTCTTCCTTTCTTAAGCTGCAGTGCAACAACTCTTTGCCAAGTTTCTTTTATCTCTGCTCTTTTGTTTCATGACCTCGGTTGTGTAAGAGGCCTGTTCTCCATTGTTTGCCTCTGTGGTGAAATTGATTAACATTGGGCTATAATTGCAGCAAAGACTTGCGGACAAACATCGGGCACCATTATCTTTCACAGCGTGTGACAAAATGGAGCCATAATTACTATCAACCGTTTCAGAAAACAACACGTCTAAATCTGGTGGAATTGCAGTCCATTAAGTTGTACGCGCATTTGCACTTGCATGTGTAATTGATGATTACCCCTTGCTGATCAAAAGAGACTTAATGTTGCTGCAGATGGCAATAACAGAGGAGGGACAAGAAGTGTGAAAGTGCGTGTGCAGGGTTGCATAAAAGCCAGTTGAACGGTTAAGTGTAGAAGAGGTCCAAGAATATTTATGCATGTAAAAGCGATTGCATGCTACAGCCGATACGCAAAACTTCAGAAAACAGCAATAAGGACAATAAACAAAGCAGGATACAGAGAACACGCAAACCCACTTTTTATAAAATCACGCACATTAAAATGTATGGACTTGGTTAAATCTTGAACGGTGGAAATCATATATAAAGCAAGAAATAATCTACTACCAAAACGTATCCAGAAAATGTTCGCAGATAGAGAAGGCTGTAGTCTAAGAGGAAATCTAAATTTCAAAACAAAAAGCAAGAACAACAATAAAAAGTATATGCATATCGTGCTGCGGGGTGGCTTTGTGCAAAAGCCTGGAGCAAGAAATGAAGCAAAGTACAAACATAAATATATTTAAAAAGAGGTATAAAAAACAAGGTTGAGAGATAAAAATAGCAACATTATAAGTTGATAAGGATATTCATATAATCTATGTATATGTTTATATATTTTTCTGGCTGCAATATTTATTGATATGCACATTTAGGTAGTCTTTGTATGTTTTATATATTTTTACATGGATATTTAGGTTGTTAAATATATCAATTTGGATAATTATGAATATTACATAGTAATTACATATATAAACCATGATGAGTAGGAAGGGGTGGGGATTCTAAAAAAGCGCATACTTCTTCCCACTCCTTTTTCTAACTACTCTATATTAGGATTTGATCATGCAATATTATTAGTTTCTTTTTTTAAATTTTTCCTTTTTTTAATTTTCTCTTTTGTATATGGCTTTTGTTCAAATTCATTCATTCATTCATTCGTTCATTCAAAATGCTAAATTTTGTTGTCTTTTGTGTAATTGCATAACCTTATTGCTCCCATGAATACACAAACACAACCAGCACGTTAGCTTGCATTACTTGTGCGATGCATAGGGTCTGAACAATGATCTGATAGATACCCCTTTTTTTTTATAAAACCAACCCAATCTAGGTCAAACAGATGCATGATTTCACACACAGGAACACAAACACACATGTACTTGTATGCATTAATATACACGGCACACAAAGTTTATGAGATTACACAACCCCACTCTCAGCTAATCCCACATGACACAAATACATCTGGCCGACAGGCAGATTTCACAGCCTTCAAAAGCCTCTCAGACAGGGGAAAACACTATACATGGGCCTTGGTTGTTACTCTGAGGTCTAGAAGCAATGTAGCACATATATAATAGCAGCCACTTACTTACAGGCATCTGAACATGTGTAGGTCAAATATCTGCATAGCATCAAGCAGACAGCACACTAGTGGGGTTTGGAAAAAAAAAAGGGAGATTGAATGCAGGATTGGTGCTGGGATGCACACGCACTCCTGCACGGAAATGTACAGTACACAAAGACAAAATGCTCAAACTGTGTACAGTGCCGGGTTCTGCCTTCATGCAGGCTGACACACTTGTTTTGTTGCTTCAGGCGTTGACCGCATTTCACTCCTGGAAAAAAAAAAGATGGAGAAAAAAGAAGGGGGGGTAGGGTTCTCCATGGCAACAGCTTCTTCAGTTTGTAGGTTGTAATACATCTGACATCATCATCATGCATCACAGAAATAGTCCTGCTGTGCTTCCCTTCACCTGGTTATCAAATCCTCTTTATTTACATGCTACAATAAAATAATTTTTGTTTTAAATCTTTTCTGGAAAAAAACTCCCAGGATTTACTCTACATCCGTCACTAAACTTATAATCACTATGACGACAACTCTAAACTCACTGTTCATTTTATAAATCCAACAGAAACAGGCTGGGGATGATGTCGGATAACTCTACTATTCATCTATTTTCCCTGCTCTGACAATACTCTCCAAGCTCCTCATTACATATACCTTTAGGCCTTGCTTGCAGTGCGTTTTCACTGCTTTCAGTTTGGACCTCGGTGAATGGGCTCAGTCCAGTAGTTCTCCGAAATCAGCAAGAAAATATTCCAGCTTTCAATCCTGAACACTTTTTCTGTTGCTTTGGCCAAATGCACTGTATGTTTAACAGACCCTTTATTTTCATCTGGGATTATCAAGAGCCTGGGGTGTAGCAAAATTTCACATCTATTATGTCGGCACAAAGGTTCCAGTGTTAGCTTTATAATATTTTTTGAAGACAATTTCTTCCAATGAAAATAAAACAGTCAAATAAAAACTGATGCAAAGTAAAAAAAATAAAAAAAAATAAAAAACATCTTGACTAATATTTTAGAAAATTACTAAAAACAAAATGCAAGTATTTAGACAAGATCCAAATAGAACTAACTTAGGTTTCTGGATGGAGGGACAAGTTGGGAAGATATCCCATCAGGTTGTTTTCACACCTAGTCTGCTAGACTTGGTATGACTGGGGACTCGGTTCATTCACTTGGGGGGTTGCTTTCACACAGCACAGTAAATCGAACTGAACCTTTCGAATAAGGTTTCCCCCTCCTCGCCTGGAATAAAAATGACTAAAAATGACTGAAGGAGAAGACAAGACAAACAATGAACACGAAAACATGGTTAACGCAGGGCAATTTCTGTTTCTGCCACTTCAGTTGTAGTCCACTTCTTGCATTTGGTTCACTTGAAGTAAACAGGGACTTGTTTTGATGTGGACCAGAGATTGACATCAGAGTTCAATTGTACATTCACATCTCTCAAAATGAACCAGACTTTCCAAATAAACAAACTAGGGTGTCATTGAGAATGAAAGCAGCCTTAATCTCCATGTATGATAAGAAGGAAGGCACACCCTTTTGATCTATCCTCGAGAAGATGGTACAATTACCCTCATGGAACTAATCCAACAAAATATCAACACATCTATGAAAGAAAAGAACAGACATTTGGACACATTTCACATTTGAAACAAAACCAAACCAAACCAGTGATATTCGCTCCACACAAAAACAACAAATTTAAAGAAACATTTGGACAATGGCCATCCTGACATCCATGAAAACCTAAGGATGCTAAAACTGACGCTGGAGCTGTGGTTGGTTTTATAAGGCTGCAGACTTAAAGATGCCACAACTGTCATGTTCATGTTACTAAATAGAGAGATAAATCAATGATTAAGCTGAGATGGAAATAATCGACACATTTTAATAATCATAAAAGCATTGAGAAAAAACAACTTTTTTCCCTAAGACATCAGATGACAACAATGGTTTACTGAGAGCAATCAATAAGAAAATAATAGACGTGTCATTTCATTTAGATGGAAACAACTTCAGAAATTTAAGGGAAGTTTTTGAAAAAAAATGCATTAAATCTACATTAGATTTAGTCAAATATATTGTGAGTTGACTAAAACTAATATAAAACATTACTGAGATGACTAGATTGTGATAAATGACAATTTAGTCAGACGCCAAAATAAACATTGAAAGCTACTCAGGGCAACTACTTAAGAACTAAAGCAGAAAATAGATCTCAGCTTGTTGACAACCACCAAAATGATTTTTTTTCCTTCTCATGGGAGAGATATTAGATTAAAAAAAAACACTTTGGTTACTGGTATGATACAAACAGTATAAGAGTTCTGAAAGAGTGCAATCCACTACAAATGCTGTGTTTCAGTTTTAACTAAACTAATCCTGATTCAGAACAAGATTTAATGTTTGTGTTTTACTTCCCACCAACTTTCATGAAATCCGGCTAGTTGTTAGTGTGTACTGTAGTTCAAACAGCCATGGTCTTAAGTGATATACATGGACAGGAGATAACATATTAGCCTCGTAACCACGTAATTTTGCCACTGAACATGTAATGGTACCATTTCAAATGCTACGAATGAGTAAAATCCAATCTACGTGAAAGGGGTCACAAATCTTTTTAATGTTGTGATTTTAACATGGGCAAAGCAGGAAAATGGAAAGCATGGATAAAAAAGGACAGAGAGCTGATGACATGAGTGAAATATGGCAAGAAGGGAAGACGGAGAGATGCCGAGAGCATGAACAGATGGCTGAGAAGAGTGTCAAAATGAGCGGGAGAGTTAGTGAGGGAACAGTATGCAGACACAGAGTATAAGAGGAGAGGAGAAAAATCTGGATCAGGCTGAAAAAGGCCTCAAGTTCACTCTGGGGAATACAGTAAGTAGGACAGGCAAAACTTAAAATCCCAAAAAGAACGGGGTCCAAAAATAACCCAAAGGAGAATAAACCATTCAAAGACGGGAGTCATGCTAGATGATCAGTCAAAACCGTGCACGCTCCTCTACTCTGTTGTCTTTAGGATTTATAATCTACCTGAGGATAATTATCCTAATGGTAATATATGCTATTTAAAATGATGGGAAAGGATAAACAGCGACCCTCCTGATGCAAATCAAGTCTCCTAAAGGAGATTCATCAATATGCATGAAAAAGGTGTGCCTCATTTACTGTATAGAACAGTATCATTTTGCAACTTGATGCACAGCTCAAAAACTGCTCATGTGTTAAACAAACATTCCTCAAGAAGTCCTTTATCAGGTAAGAAAGAATGTGACTTTTTAAGTGGATTGAACCAATATGTGGTTTAAACACACACCCCAAGAGTTGACATGCGTTGAGACTCTCCAGATATGGGACGAGAGTAGAGCAGCTGGTTGACTGACAGTTGTTTGATGAGCATCTTATGTTTCCTGACAAAACTGACATGAAAGTATGAAATAGTGATGGAGCTCAAATATAGGAGAACACACATGTGGCAGGTATGTTCCGCATCGATGGCCACTGAGAAGAAAAAGCCGCTTGATCTGTATGTCCTGCTTTCAGGGGAGTTTAGTTATTAGCATGTGGTTTGTGTTTTACTCAAGTTTCTTCTTGATTCTAACGCTCAACCCAAAGTATATAAAAAAAAGATTTAATCAAGTTAGATTTTAACTATTTATGCACAGAGAAGGCCAAACCTTGCAGATCCATACTGGAAAATATCTACAGAGAGGTCTTAACAAAGCACAAGCTAACCCTGAGTGTGTGCCGAGCCTCTGACAATCATCCCTTCACCTCGGCAAAACTTTCTTCCGTCAACGTCAACCAATTTTTGTTCTTTTTTCCCCCCATCGTGACTGACGTTTAGCTGACATTATCACCCACCTTCAGAAAATGAGCGCTAACTTTAGCTGGTAAAGGCCGAGTTCAGATGGTAACAATCATGGCAGCCTGTCAGACGGTGTCGACTGACAGGGAAGAATCAATACAGCAGAAGCCAAAACCAAGTTGTCAAATCCTGCAGAAGAAGTAGTAAAAGAAGAAAAAAGTAGCCTGTTACTCCTGGTGCATCCAGCTTTCTCTCCGTCAGCGATCAGATAAGTTGCCTTCAAGCTGTGCTGGAACACAAGTGGAGATAATATGAAGTGGAGTAAAACATAGCGGTAATGGTTTCCTCATTATGCCACGCACCAATGCTAAAAGTGATGTATTATGTTACTGTTTATCAATATTGTTAAGTAGCTACATGTAACATCGCTCTATTATTGTGGTTTCCATTTTGGAACCAGTCCAACCAGCAGACATCGGACTTCATTATATCTAATGGAGTTTTCTGCATAGTGCTGATAGTAATGTAAACTGTATTTAATGGTGACTAATGAACTATTAGCTGTAACTGAACAAACAAACAGAGTGGAAATTAACAATGGCCTTTATTAATCTTAGTTATGAACCGAGTGTAGCATCAGGATCCATTCTCTAACACAACATTTTATTTTTGTACAACTACATGCACAACTGCACTGTACTACTATTCATATTACTCACCATATAGTACTGTCATTATTTATTATCATCATTGCTATTATTTCTATTGCGCTATACTATGTTTACATTTACATGATTTACTTTATTATAAAATGGCATTATACTGCATATTATTATTGTCCAGCCCGTATTGGTATACAGCTTATTATATATGATATAAAGTGATTACTTTATTCAACTTTTATACATTATGGAAATCATTTAACAACTCTTTCTTTCAAAATATAGCATCATGCAATAATATAGTTTATTGTATTGTGTTGGATTGTATTACTCTGTATTCTTTTATACACCATTTACTAATATCATGATATTATTATAAATATTAGTGTTATTATTATAGTTTATTATATTAGTGTGTCATACTGTACTGTATTAGTGAATGATAAGCTATAACATAGTAACTATATTAGTCTATTGCTAATCAATATATGTTATAGGTTGCATATCACTTTATACATGTAAGTAACTGTTACTACCACATTATACTGCTGCACTATAATTATTACATTACTTTCTTATATAAAGTTTATTGTTTACATTTACACCTTTTTTTTACCGTTCCTTTGCATGTATTGCACTAATGCTCTGATTGCATTGATGTTAGTATTTTCTGATCTGTTTTATCTCAGTTTTATCTGGTGATAAAGACACAAAGTTGTGCATCGTCTGCATAACTGTGATAATTAATGTTAAAGTTCTGTAATATTTGACCCAACGGCAGCATATACAAGTTGAACAGAAGAGGTCCAAGGACTGACCCCTGGGGGACTCCACAGTCATGGTCACTCGCTCAGATTCATAGCTGCCGATCGTAACAAAGTAACTCTGATCTTCTAAATAGGACATGAACCAGTTAAGGACCACTCCAGAAAGTCCCACACAGTTTTCCAGCTTGTCAAACAGGATTCTGTGATCTACAGTATCAAACGCAGCGCTGAGATCCAGCAGAACCAGAACTGATACTTGACCAGAATCAGTATTCAACCTAATGTCATTTAACACTGACCAGAGCTGTTTCAGTGCTGTGATGGTGTCAGAAGCCTGATCAAGATTTCTATGTTAATTTAAAAAGTCATTTAGCTGGTTGAATACAATGATCTTAGATATAAAAGAGAGGTTAGAGACAGGTCTATAGTTGTTCATTATAGAGGCATCTAGAGTCCTTTTCTTTAGAAGTGGCCTAATGGCAGCTATCTTTAGTGACTTGGGGAAAATGCCTGATGCCAGTGAGCTGTTTAAAATAAGAAGGAGTTCACTTTCCATGGAAGTAAAAACTGATTTTACATACTGTGAAACCTGAAGACTACTCCGTGTGCCATTAATTGCCCCTCCGTGACAAATACATTTATTCTTTAATTGAATCGAATTCATTCTGTTCAGGGTTAGGGAACTTTGATCACAAGACTGGCAACACCATGCCCATAACAATGAGTCTTATGGGCATAAACATCAGCTACTCATAACATGACAGCTACTGGATATTGGCTAAGACGGGATGTATGAGGAGTGCCAGAAAGTACTACTACAAACCTGACAGGACAGTGAGGACGACAAAGGACACGCACACATGCACAGAATATACAATTGTGACAGGTAATATGATGAATGGATGCTGAATACATTTGCTGTAACAACTACCAGAAATGGCAGCAAAATTATGTGTGTGGGCTCGCAAGGACAACGGTTGCAGAAGTGACAGCATTAGCATAACTTCCCTCCCATTGCTCGCAATCATTCTTGCTGTGCTTCTTTTCTACGTTTTACACTATAAAAAAAAAAAACAGGAGCTGGCACATAAAGTCAAGCAGGCACGCTTCACTTTCCCCGTTTTACTCACACATATGACCACGGCACGCTCCCCCTTTGCCTCCTGTTTTTTAGTTGAGTCATCCCTTCAGGGTCTGCTAAACTGGGACAATGCACACAGTCAACATGCATGCACAGCTCATGCAGGAGTGCACCAGAGACAGAACTTCACGTACACCCAAACTTGGCTGCAACCGCATCGACAGCCTTGAGGCTCTAAAGCTGCCTGGTGTCGATATGTTAGTGCTGCTTTTCTTTCATGCATCCAAAATATAAAGTTTGCAGAATATATCTAAAGAGAGTATTCGGGCTGTAGTTAATTTAAAGCACTTTTTCATTTGAATCCCAATTAATTTGGTTAGTGATAAAAACTCAGTTTTGTTGATTCAATTAATTTGAAATCAAGAGAATTGTAGAACAAACTTAAATGAATTGCTTCCATTTGAAACAAGCGACTGAATACAGTTTATCCAAGTTAATTTATTAAATCTTTTCAACTCAACATTCAGGCCTTCTCAACTAATTTAGTGTCAATTGTGCAAAGACTGCAAAGACTCATGGGAAATGCATATACAGCAGGAATACATTTTGAATGTTAAATGTACAGTGTGTAAGGATTACTGATATCTAGTGGTAAATATGGGCATAGAAATGACAGTAAATGCCAGAACGTACGGTGGCCATCAGTGGCCAAAAATCTTTCCAGACATACACGTTTTCATCTGAGAGTGGATCCAGTGGCCTCAGGTGACAGCAATGACTGCACCGCAGGTAACTTCTTCAAAATTATGTACAAGTGTACTGTCTTCTTCTACGGCTCTTTTAAAGCACTACCTATCCCAAGCGGTGCTCTAGCGCCTATACAAAGGCAGGACTGCAGTTTTAAAGCTCAACGGGTTCTTTGAATAAATTTATTTCAAAAGTTTGTTTTTAATACTTCTTAATGCTTCTTCTGAACCCCGCTGTAAAGCTTCTAATGTTTTATGTGGGACACCTTGAATTGTCTTGTACATGAAATGTGCTAAACAAATAAACTGTCTCACTTCACTCAGAGTTGTTTGACCATTCAGAGACACTGTAATTAAAAATGGCGGCAGCTGCTATGTTTGGGAACTCACAGCTGGTAGATACTCATTCTAAAGGCCCATTTATGCTCGACGCAGAAGACGGAGACACAGACGGACGGACATTTTCATCAGTCTCCTGCGTGGGTTATGTGCGACGCAGAAGACAGAGAAATACCACCGGAAATCATGGGGGCAGTGCTGAGCAGAAACAAACCAGAGAAGAAGAAGAGGAACGGGAAGGAAAAAAAGAATGCAGAAGAAGAATGAAGACGAGGACAAAAACTGTAGAAATAAGGCTATGCGAGTGTTCGGGTGCGTTGGAAACCAATCGGTGTCTGAAACTGTCATCGGATTGCATGACTTAACTATAAAGTCAGCACTGCCCACTCGTGGAGGTTAGCCATGGCAACGGAAAAGACACATGAAAGTATGACGACGGCGACACATGAGAACGTTTGAAATGGACGTCCCCGTATGTAAGGGAGCATAAATGGGCCTTAAGAGAATAAAAACATAATAATTATTTTAGCAAAGTGATGAAATACCTATTGAAACATAGATTTCAGTGATACATTACATTTTCTGGTCATTAACCTTTGATTTTGTGACATACTGCACCTTCAAAGTCTTCCTCATCCCTCCACCTACAGCACAACAGATAAGTTAAAAATGATTGATGATGTAAACTGACTCAGTATTAGGAGTGAATAATTTGGCATACATTTTAGGCAAAAAAGAACTGCTCCTTCAATACAATCCAAATTTTTGCCTCAGTGACTTTCTCTAAAATAATTTCATGATAATTTGCTGTCACTTTGAAATAACAATTTGTCTCTGTAACAGTTAGACTGCAGGATAGGAAGCTTGGCCAAAGTCTGCATTCCAAATAAACTAAATCCAAGATGTTTGACTGTTACCATTGCAACAACCTTTTGCCTAACCATAACCAATTAGTTTTACTTGGCAAATCTTAACCACGCTGCCTCAAAGTACCTTAGCCATTCACCTAATTCCAAGTGGTCTGAGTCTGTCTCTCATCTGAATGGTTTAACATCTTGCAGTAGATCTGGCAGTGACATTTTAAGGTCTCACAACACTGCAATGTGAAGAAAAAACATTTTTAAAGCAAAATGCAGCCCTGTTAGGGACAATTAAACAGAAATAATAAAGGAACAAAAGAAAAAAAATATAGAAAATCTATTCTTGAAGCCTTCTCAACTCATTAAACTACCAGCAGTGGTAACTAATGGACCAGGGGAGCCGATGATGTACGTCTTTAAATGACAGACAAAAACAGTTTGTCTTAGCTATGTTGCTCTTATAATTGAAATCAATATCAATATTGTGACACGGCATGGACGGATATTCAATATGTTTTATCCAGCTTGTGGCTGGCAGGCAGAGTGAATAGTCTTGTGTTTGCTGGAGGAGAGAGAGCTTGCATAGTATAGTTAGCCTGAGTCTCAGAGATTAAACCCGAGTGCTGCCAAGGCAGCTGGCACAACGGCCGTGGTTTCCTCTCACCAGGAAAAGAAATTAAATCTTTTTTTGACAATAAAACACTGTCTGGCCACTTTGGTTTCATTGTTGAAAACATGTTAGTACCTTCCAAAAGCGATGTGTTGAACAGCGAAATGACAATTTGGAATTTCACACTGGCATGGGCTTTCGGGGACTCTCGTCTGAGGGGTGAGGAGAAGCCTGCTCATCACTTTTGTCCTAACTCAGCATGGATGTTTGAATTTTTTCAATTTGGCCAAGAAAGATGAGAAAGAATCTCATCTAAACAATAGGAGCTATCATGAGAGTTACATTGCTCTATTTCTAAGTGGGCTGTTGCTGGGATATTCTAGACTATAATGACTTTATTAATCCCAGAGGGAAGTTACAAGACACTTACCTCAGAGACATTGTTTTAACCAACATTTTCTTAAATAGGTAGGTTCTTATGTAAATTATGTGAAGTTTTATAGCCATAAGCATTTTATATAGCTA
>JBBBVU010000026.1:11045053-11056460 GCA_037177055.1 Atherinosoma microstoma
TATATAAAATGCTTATGGTGAGAGCTGCAGTCTTGAATTTAATTGTACTAGTATAATGACAATAAAGTTGAAAGTTTAAGTTTACTGTGTCAGTCTGCAATTTATTGTCAATGAGCAATTTACATTTCCACAGCTCTACTGGAATAAATTTTTTAAATCAGATTTTTCTGCTATTCGCTTCATACAGAAGTGAATAGATTTGACCTGCATATGCTCTGTAAATTCTCACAGTTTTAATATAACATAATTAGCAGATATAATTTAATTTAAATCAAGTTGTTAACAGTCAAATAAGTAACGTGTAGTCTGGGGTACAAAAAGGTTAACTACATTAATGCATTTGAGTTGAATCAATGTAAATAAGATTATGTAAAAAGGGTGACGGTTGGGATGATGATAATGGGGCTTTTATTTAAAGACAACACATTAAATGTTGCTTATTGTATGCAAATCTGTACGGTAGCTTGATTAGTCAAAATGATCCAGTAGCTTTTTTAATTTGGTTGATCAATAATTCACATAACACAAAAATATTCCAATAATAGCTAGATACATTGAAATAAACCACAAGATCATCATATCTTCTAATCAGAAAAACTCAATTCTCACTAAAAGTATCTTTTGTTTAGTTTTCTTTCCGTTATATTTTCATCAATATAACTGATTTATTTAAGAAAAAGAAGATGCTAATTTATCTCATGTCATAATTGATGATATCTACCTCGAAAGCTCCTCATGTGAGGAACCCAGTTTTCAGCAGAATAGACAGAAAAAAATTGTTTGGTCACTGTATTGGCCTAATATTAGCAATAATCCACCTCTCATCATAGCTTCAGTGTATAGACAAGATGTTATAGACATAAAAATACAGTTGACTTTTTATGTTGATAAATAATGAAAATAAATCATTTTTCTAATGTCATGTAACTGATCTCATGTTACAGCAGGGTAACTTTTGTGTATGTCAACAACTGACTACATAAAAGTGAATTAATGGCCATTACTGACATCCCTGTGTTCATGTTGCAGAAAAGGAAAAGAACAATTTGAGTTCATCAATTAAAGTAGTAAACATGAAATCTGCATAATCAAATCAACTTTCTTGCACCTGATGTACTTACAACAGACTCCGATGTATTGAGTTTATTTAAGTTCCACTAGCTTAAATTGTTCCAGTTTACTCAAGTTTGTAAAACTTTGTTTTAACCCTTTAATGTTTGCACTAAGGAAAAAAGCAGTGGAAAAACGTTTTTTTGGGAGAATACTAATAAGAAAAAATGATTTTCAACAAATGGTTGAGATAACAGTTAATAAAAGTAACAACTGTTGGTCGCTTGGTCAAAACTTGGAACAGTACTTTTGACATTACAATTGGCTTTTAAAATGGTTCAGCAAAACTTTTATGATTTAAAAACTTTTGCTAAATATATTTTTAAAAAACTGACGGTATGTTTTTAGTAGAAACAATGTATGATAGTCCATTATTCTTTTATCAACTTGTCGATATATGGTAACAAAACATATGAATTTTTAAGCTACAGTATATTCCTTCCAGTAAAATATGACTGCATGTATGTATTCCGCCTAGTTCTTTGTTCTGAGTCTGATGCATTTTGTAGCAGGTGAAGCTGTGCAGATCCTTCAGCTGAAGAATAAACCTTTATATGAAGAAAGTCCATCTTGTGTCTCCCACATTTGACTCATGAGTTTGTCTCATGTTACAGATATCTTGGTATTTTCATTGGTGAATTGATTTCTTTTACTCCACATATTCATTGTAAAATGGTTGAAACTGAAGCAAGCTTTTAATTTCAGGATAACATCCTGCTTTCAAATAAAAGAAAGTCTATGTGCTCTGGATACTATGTACCACAGGGCTTTGAGGTTCATCCAAAATTTTAGATGTCTTACTCATCATTGTTTATTATACCAACATGTTGGATGGTTGGTTCTCTTTGTCCATATGAAGAGACATTGGCATATTCTGCTTCTCTCTTACCTCTCAGCCTTCCTCCATCTGAGATTTCTTTTATCAATATTTTCACCATGGATGCAAACTAAGATGGGGAAAAAGGCTTTTACATATGTTACTCCCTGGAATGAACTGCAAAAAGACTTGAAACTTCCTGACCTGGTCTCATTGGATACTTTTAAGAAAATGCGGGATGATTTGGAGACACCTTTATCGGTTTATAGATCTTCAGCTTGATTTTGGGATTTTGATTTGCTTTTAATATCTTAGTCAGTTTGTATGTGTATTATTTTGTATGTTTGTAAATTTTTAACACTGATGCTGCTGTCTTGGCCAGGAAGCTCTTGGAAAAGAGATGTTTAGTATCAACCAAAAGCACTCAGAGAGCACAGACCTCCGCCGCACCAATGTAATTTTTTTTTTGCCAATGACTGTTGGCATTATGTTTGAGTTATAAGCTCTAATGGCACAATTATCCCATCTCCCCATAGTAAAGAATCCTTTAAAAGAATTCCAGACAAACAAACGCCACCGAATACATGTCCTCTGCCTTGGCAGAGTTGGAGGTTAAAAAAATTATCTAAAAAATTACATAACCAAACCATGAAGTAGAGAAGGCTCAGGGAGGTTTAGACCATCAAATTCGTTAGACTCACAGAAAAATGGGTGCTAAACCGTCTCAAACAGCAGAGCAGACAGCGAGAAGGTTAAAAACCTAAGAAAAAAAAATATTTTACTGAAAAAAAATGCAAAAAAAATAAAATAATTAAAAGAATGACTATGGTATGGCTGCATGCAGTTGTATGGGTGACCCAGTTACTGTTGGTAAAAAAAATTATGTTTGTTTAATTTAATTTCATCCAGCTCTGAAAAACTTTACAAATTGTTTTCTTTCTCTTCTCCAATAAGAGTTGGGATAAGCTCCAGTCCTCACCATTTCTGAAAAGGATAAAAATGAGTATGGAGTCAAATGTTTTCAGCTCATTAGATTCATGCATCTCATCCCTCATCCACATGGCCCTTCTGCACCTCCTAAATAGCACAGCAGGTTGTTATTATCACTCTGATTACAGATGAACAGAAAGAAACTCAGATCATGTGTGCAAAATATCAAACCCAGAGCGTATTTCATAACCTTCAAGTAGCTGCGATGCCTAACTAAACCAAGCGGTGACTGGAAAGTGCAAAACAAAAAGGAAAATAACAGTTACGGGGAAAAATGACAGCCATAAATGTGAGAGTGATACTATGTGATTAGGGTTCATTTAAAGGACTGATAACATTCAAATCAGATCCTGCATTACTGCATGTTGTTTTTGTTTTGGATATCTGCCATTGAATAAGAATAAATATAGGATGTGTGGTAAGAAAATGTCATCCCTGACCAACAAGAACAGGGATACATGAATGACTAATATCACCGACCAGTCCAAAAGATGTTGCCTTGCCTCTTATCAGGAGACTCTAGAGATGACACAATATGAGGACAACAGCTCTGTTGTATAAATTTCTGTTCTATTTTGTCCTACTCTATTCTGGGCTGCAGAGAGGTCAGAGCATTTCTGAGCATGTCATAATCCCTCCTACTGCTGAAGGAAAAAATATTGCTTCTTTACCCAAGATCTAAAAACAAGGTGTTGCCTGACTCATAGCGGTTATGAGACAAATATCCACAACACTCCATCTGACACATTCTTATTCCCAGTAGCATGACCGCCCACGGACAAAAACAGAGGACCACAGCTGTAGATACAATGGGCCAACACAAAGCAGGCGGGTGCTGTTTCTGTAGGGCGGAAGACAAATCTGACCATATCACGTTGCTTTAGCACATTTAAATCCCCTGAGGTGGCGGTGTGAGGTGGTAAAAGCTGCATAAGACCTTTGTGTGCATGAGCGTGAATGTGAGAAACATTAACTTGTGCTTGTCTTAAGAATACTGCATTCTGCATGCACGTGCACAAACGTGTGTGTGCGATTTTGTGACGACATTTGCAGTTTCTGTGCCCTCGTATGTTCTTGTGTGTCACTTGCCAAAGTTTGCATCCACCGTCATCTCCCTCCCCCTCCTGACTGTAATCCTGGCCCTCTAGCTCTCTGGCTAGACATCAGAGGACACCCTGTCTCTGTTTCTGTTTGACACACACACACACACGCGCGCGAGAACACAGACACAATCAAAGTTGGCCCAAAAGGCCAATGTGAGACCAAAGACAGTGCAGGGGGAGCGTCCAACCAAGGTCACGCTCCGGGTGGAAAGGAGACGCTGTCATCTCTGTCCAACCTGGACGCGTGGTCGCATAAACGCAGCCAGAAGGAAACCAATATGGCCACCTGTTTGGCTGGAAACACAGCGAGGGCAATTAGTTCAACCAGGCAACACACACATGCACGCCAAGAGGATGAGGATGAGGGACGAGTTTGCAGGGTTTGCAGTTTGGCTGCATGTTTTGCCTTGGAAATGACTTTCGAGGAGAGGGCGATAACGTTCTAAAAAAAAAAAAAAAAAGCAAGTTTCTCTGGTTCGCTAAGCTGTCTCGGGGAAAAATGCTCAACAAACCGCAATGGAAATAATTTTTCTTCAAAACACCAGAAAAGATAAATGTCTCTGCCATCTACTAGAAGTTGAAGCTCTTTAGAAGTGGCTCAAAAAAGCTGCGATGTTGATGTTAAACCGAAAGCTAATCTAATACCTGTAAAAATCACTGCCACATTAAAAAGTTGTGAGGTAACAAGCTGTCACACGGTGCAGCTGAATGAGTTGCCAAGCCTGTCGTTCATGCACGACGATGCTTGGATGAAGTTGAATATCAGATAAGGTCAATCACTAAAACACAGCGCAGAAGCTGCTGTGCTGGAAAAATAAGGAAGCAGCTGTTTATGTGAACGACGGGGAAAATTCTAGCTCGGTTATATAGTCCACATCTGTTTCTAGAGCAACAGCTGGATGGGAGGCTGCACTGACGGCAATCTGTTAGTGCATGTGCTGTAAAAGCGGTGGATGCAGGGGTCAGAGAAAGGCCGAGGAAAAGAGAAATGTTGTGGCAATTCCAAAAACATTGTGCTTTTTAAGACACGTTGTGCTGAAACAAGCCCCAAACCACCAGAGTCTCAGAGCAGAGGGTTGCTGTATGGTCCGACACAAACCACTATGCAGCTGCGACATCCTAAGCAGATGTCACCTTTCGGACTGCTTGTTGTTCTATTTCAATCTGGAGGGAGAAAACAAAACAAAACAAACAAAACCCATGAGAGCGGCGGCATTTCATCTATAAAACCATGTGATATTCAAGCATCACTTTCCAGCTCTACCCTCTTGTCCAAATATGGTCACTTATGACATTTGAGTTTAGTTAAATAGTATCAACTAAAGGATACATAATAATAACGATAAGGGAGTTACTGGATGTTCAACCATCTGAGTACTTGGGGAATTAAACTATTGCAGAACCTGAATGTCCTCGAGTTGGTACTGCAGAACATCTTTCCAAAGGACAGCGGGGAGAACAGATCGTGGTGGGGGTGTGTGGAGTCTGATTATGTTGCAGGCTCTGCTGAGACAGCGTTTGTGTGTAATGTCCTGCATGGATGGAAGAAAAGTCCTTTTGATCTTCTCAGCCGTCCTAACAACCCTCTTCAATGACTTCCTGTCTGAGACCCTGAACCTGCCAAAGCAGATGGAGGTGCAGTCAGTCAGCACGCTCTCTATAGCCCTTTTTCTTTCAACGGGTTCAGGTTGGTAGACATTTCTTTTTGTTACGACAGGCAAAAACTGGGAAAGATACTAAAGCATCCGATCTGACCAATCCTACTTTTTTGAGACCCTTCCGTTGGGGTCCCAATTTTGCCGATCCAACCTTAAAGGGTAGAACTTGACACAGTAATCTGCTGATTGGTTGAAGGAATTGTCACTTCCTTTGCAAATTGTAAATTACACATCTATTGTTATCTGCCGCCTACCGGGTGGGGGTACGGTTGGCTGCGGAAACGCAACAAAAATCAGGGGTAACCGCACCAAAATGTCCCATTCTGAGCCAGACCCCTAGGTGGAAAATGGTGCCTTGATAAAAAGTGGTCAAGACGGGAGAAGACGGCTCTGCTCTTCTCATCTGCTAATGAGCCCAATGATGAAGTGTATAGCAACCAGCTCCTCAAGAAATGTGGTACTGCTAACCACCTCCACAACTTTATTGTCAAAGATGAGAAGTGAGTGGTTTGGCTGTATCATCCTGAAATAGACCATTTCATTGATCTTCTCAACATTCAAAGCTGAGAAGACGGGCTTCACCTCATCTCTGCAGGATAGGCAATTGTTGTTCCAAATAAGACCCATTGTATCACCTGCATACTTTATCGAGAGCAGCAGTTGTGCGTCAGCAGCGTAAACAGCAGTGGGCTGAGAACACATCCTGGTGGGGCCCGCATGGAAAGAAAGAGGAAGCTGGAGTTGTTTTCTCACCCTCACTGACTGTGGTGTGTTGTCTGCCGTTCGAACTCCTCCCCAGCTGAGGGTCAAACTAGCGACCTTCTTGCTGTGAGGCTGTGGTGCTAATATCCCATAATATCTATATTCAGTGGGTCTTGATTTGATATTTTCAAATACAACTAGTCAATTCTACTACAACATAATTTTAGTCTGATTCAGGAGACAGCAATATGACAATATACCATGCTGATTTAATGCAATCACTTCTATTTATATCAATTCACAAAAAGCAACTACAGAATCACTGGATATGTTTCATTCCTGAGCTCAATTGGACATTTAAATGAAAAATTAATGTTGTATTCATTAAAAAACTGATGGCTACATTATGTACACTGGAAAACTCACTTGGAGTTACAAATGTTTCAATATGAAAGGCATTAATATGTTCACATCATGTAAGATAAAACTGATAGAACAATACATTTCTGTTACTATACATGTAATTCCACTTGTTCTTAAGCACATCAAAAGGATTACTACATTGATGTTTGATTCATGTTTTTTACTGGCTGACTGATCATTGAATTGATGTAGATTGATCTTTTTTTACAACCCAAAAAATATTCCAAATGATGATTTTATTTTTCCTTAAAGGTAATCATTAATGCGTCTAAAAATACTTTGACCCATCCTTTAGCTTCCATGCCTGCACTCTTGCGCGGAGAAGCTACAACACCTACTATGGATAAGTATTACATACAACCACACTTCAAAAGATCTGAACTATCCCTTCAAACATGCATCCAGAGGGTGAAAAGCCTTTTCGTCTCATTATTTTCCCATCACTTATGTAAGACTAAATGGTATCTATGATTGCTACCTTCAACCATCAGAGGAGGGTTGTCTGTCAATACCAAGTTAACCAACCATGCTTGCTTTTATAGTCATTAAAACGGCCCTGAGTCTGACTGCATGACTATACCACCATAGAAATGCTTGCAAAAAATACTCTCGTTCAAATCAAAAGAGAAGAGACCACAAACTTGTGTTCATCAACTTTTCTTTTTATCTGCATTACGTGAGGTTGTACTTTAAATGTTTTATGAACAGTCTCTGCTGGTCTCATTGGGTTTGTAGTTCCTTTTTTCTAATAAGTACACAAACTTAAGAGAGGTCATTCTTCTTTATCTACATGCATGTGTAATGCAAGCCAATTTATGATTAATAGATCTATCAAGAGATGGGAAGGTTTGCTGGCACAGGCAGAGGGCAGCATATCTTAATACTCAAGTACCTTGGTCACTTCTTTATTCTCTTTTCTGCTAAAGGGAGCAAAAAGCTTTCAGACGTTTTTCCTCTCAAGTTTGCAGCCGCCGGAAGGCAGAGCGCAGAAGATGGTTTGACTTTTGAGGTCAGTCATGATTTGAAATGTGAACACGCTATCTGCCATGTGGTCACACTCTGGTGGATTACCTCAGCTATTCGGTAAAATTAGCCTCCATCGGTCCAGCGGCCCGATCAGCTCTCGTGACTGTCCCTCTCATCACCGTACTTATGTAAAACGCTAATGGGAGCGTCGTTTTGCCAAGAGCCCCATCCAGTCACCTCTAGTGAGCGCACCCCCCTCCCACTTTCTAATATGACAGTCACGATTTATACCTCCACGCTGCAGGGCATATTAACCATTTGGGACAGTGTGCCATCTTGTAACCACTTTCATCTGTAATAACCCAAGGTAAGACGCCACCATATTTCATCCCCTCTGTGAATCTTAAATGAATTTGCTCACTTTTTCTCTCTTTCTTTGACTCTTTGCCCAAAACTCCCCCGACCCTCATTTCTCTCTCTCAATCTCTTTCCTCCTCTCTTTCTTCATCTTTTATCTCACTCCGTCTTCCCCTCCCCTGCAGGGCCTCCACTCATCTGGAGACTTGCCAGGAATGCAGATAGGATCACTCACAGATGTACAATAACTTGAGGGGAATAAATATGCCCTAATTGAGAGAAATGATGTAATATTGATCCCGGGGCCTCTGAACCTTTGGCATCGAGTGAGGGCTCTGCCGAGCCTGTGACATTTAGAGGGTGTACGTGAGAGATTGTGTGTGTGATATTAGGGATAGGTGTTGCGGTGTTTGCTGAGACTGTGCCGTGTGGGATTTTTTTTTTCTCTCCCATTTTTTGGAAACTGAAAATGTGTCTTTTTGGTTTGCAGAGAAAGTCCTGGCTCAAGTGACTACACAAGTGTGAGCTTGATGTGCAGAGGGTGATGTTTTCCTGCCTGGAGAATGTACTGCTTAAGCTGGTTCTAGGGCTCTTGGGTTAAAGTGAACACATAACACAAGCTGCCACATTTATAGGAAGTATACATTTTCAACACTTTCATGCTGTGTTGTGTAAATTCTGGGCATAAATACATGTTTTTCATGTTCCTGCTTAATATTCAGTTTTAGCATCTAAAATATGTCCTGTTTCACTTTAAATTACCTCAACACCTTCACTGTGATTGACTGATGGAGAAAATATTAAGGTTTATGATTCAGTTGTACAATAATGACATTTTTTCATATTTAGAGGTAGGGTAGGAGCAAGCTACATTTTGAAAATACACAATTCAAAAGCCTAATGCCTTTCTTCAGACTTTTCCCCGAAGCCACGCCTCCAGAGCACTGGAACTCCATATGTCTAAAGCCCCTTTCAGACTTGCTCTGAAAAGCGGTAAAAGTGTGGACTTTGTCCTTTATTACTTTTGCATTCAGACAAACATTCTGCTCTTTTACCTCTGAGCTGTAGCCGACATTACCAGCTAGCCCTCATGTCATAAGAGCGGAAATGTTGCGGCACGTCCCTTTGACTGAAGGCACAAGAAATGTTACCAATATATCTGAACATGGCCCGGATTTAAAAAGTCCGCAAGGAGGCGATATGTTTGAAAAGAACGGATGAACTTGGCCGCAAATATTCCGCAATGCAAGTCTGAAAGCGGCTTAAGAGGAATACAGGGAGGGGGAGGGACAAATGGCTGTTGAGTTTGATAGACATATCACCATCCAATCGCTTTGAACGGGCCGGTTAAAATGATTGGATGGTGTTTTTTCAGTCCTGTCTGTTCCACAGGTGACTAAAATATTTCCTTTTTGTGTTAGAGCATTTAATCTATTTGCTGCAATTGGGGTGTGATGGGGATTTTAAGCAATATAGTAAAAAAAGCTCCCGGAAAACATCTCCTACCCTACTTTTAATCCATTAGGTATCAACTCTCCAGCTTGCTGTTCACATCAGATCACACAAATCAATAAATCTTTATTTGATTATTGTGTGTTGCTGACCCCTCAGCTTTTAAACCCTTGGTGTTCATCTTGGTGTTTAGTTTGCCTGCATTGAATATTGAAAATGCTTCCTGAGTCAACATTCCATAATTACAAGATTGGATCCATTCAGCTATAGGAAGAACTTTTATCCACAATATGATCATTGAATATGATTCATTGATAGTCAATTTCAGACAAAACGTTCCTCTCAGTTTTGAGACTTGACATTTTTGCTCTGATCCGAATGTAAAACATACACAAGAATCCAAATTAATCTACGTTTAGATTTTTTGAGCTTGTTGTAATGACATATAGGAGGAAATGGTGGTCTCATGTCAAGCCATCAAGCTGACCTAAGGCTGCCGACTTTGCAGATAATGATGGTTTTGTTCTGACTAAAGCATCCTCTGCTCATCTCATTAGACAATGTAACTCCTACTGAAGACTAGTTTCTAATCTATACTGTTATTGTGCACCAACCAAACAAATGAGGAAGCTCAACCTTTTATAGCTGTGCAGACGGGGCTGATTATAATAGGGAAAGCTGAGTAGAACAAAGGGATTTTCCTGGGGCTTTGTGAGAGGTGATTATAATTAAAAGAAGGCCTTTTGAATCACCATGTAGTGCACTGAAATAATTGTGTTGAATCTACATCAGAAACTTAATGGTCTGCTTGTGAACATCATGTTTTCACCAATTTGGTCGCAAAGATTTTCTAAGACAGTGTTGCCATATAATGAAATACATAGCAGACACAGTTTCTAATTTACACTCTTCCGGTGCACAGGGGTATGTCCAGAGTCTTAACGTCATGAAACTGGGCTGGTGGCATTAAATCCTGAATGTAGTACAAATGGAAAAGCATGAGAGACTCTGAGCAATCACAGCTTTGTGTAATAACAGAATCTGACATGTAAAATAGTTAACCAATGTCTGATAGGAGTTAAGATCGGTATTCAAATTAAATCAGATTTTACTAAACACAGAGGAATTCTACGTATTCAATTATCTTCCTCAGCCTATCTTTATTCTTTTTTTAAAAATCTTTTATCCCTACATTTAAACTAAAGATCGACCAATATCGTTTTTTTAGGGCAGATACCGATAACGATTATTAGTAATTAAGGAAACCAATAACCGATATTTAGAACAGATATTAATGTGCAGCAAAAATGTAAATTTTGGTGTCAAAATTGAGAATAAAACACGGGATCAGACTGAATACAGAATACTGGCCGTTTGTTTGGTACACTGTGAAAATCTGTGATATAAAGACCATAAACTGTTGGATAATACAAAATCTGATTAGTTTCTCTTCTTATGATATATGAATAACAGTTAATGAACTCTCAGGTACATATAGCCTGATTCAGTAGCAGGAACAGGAACTTTGGCTCACTTCATTTATTGGTTGCTTTTTTAGTTATTTTTCATATACATATTAACATTAAATAGCATCATTAGTTTATGAATAAAAATTTAACTTTCACTGGAAACAAGACTTTTTCATTAAAATAATTTGTAATTACATTAATTTATTAGTCATATATATTTTCAGCAAAATTACCACTTTTACTCCAATGCCAAGTAAATTTAATTGATATTCTCTATTATTTCTAATTGTAGGTCTTGATTGTGTACATGGTAAATTAATACAGATAGAGCTACAAGTAAATTATCTGTTATGTATTAAT
>JBBBVU010000026.1:11059600-11073087 GCA_037177055.1 Atherinosoma microstoma
TGGCTGCATCACTTCATCTGCCTCTCTTCTTACCCTGATGCTCCCATCACTCTGGAACAGGATAAATCTGGACTCATTAGATCACACGTCTTCATCCATTTGCTCCAGAGTCCAATCTCCATGCTCTCCAGCAAAATGAAGCCGTTTTTTTCCCAATTAGACTCACTGATTAGTGGTTTTCCTAAGGCTACACAGCTGTTTAGTCCCAATCCCCCAAGTTCCCTTCTCATTGTGTGTATGAAAATGCTCTTACTTTCACTATTAAACATAGTCCTGAGTTTTACTGTTTACCGATCATGATAAGTCAAGATTTTTGTCCAAACACTTTTCCTCAAAGACAATGGTTCCCTACTACGATTCCCATTTTCAATAATGCCTTAGGCAGTCTTGTCCCCATTTGTAGTAGCTGCAGCATCTCCTTAGATGTTTTCTTTGCTTGATGCCAAAAATTCGATCACACGACCACAGCATGTGTCTTCCCACATAAGAAGCTTCTCACTGCATCGGTTAGGGTTAAATAACTTGTTTCCAGCTGAAACACCACCATCCATTCAGTAAATATCCAATGGGAGGCTCTTGCCTACTTGCTTAGATAAATCCAGGGTGTGACGTTATTGATGGATAGTGTATATCATGATTATAAAAAGGTTGTTACTAATTCTCATCTAAATCAAACTAAAACTCCAACATTTGGAAATCAGGGCAAATGGAAAATTACAGAAAAGGTAAAGCAAAAAGAAAACACCAACGCAGATCTTTTTATCTATTATTGCCTGTTCTCACAGCTATCAGGTAATGGAGTTTAAAAATCCCCATCATCCGCTATGAAAACTTAATCAGATGAAAACAGCCAGAGAGGCTTTTATCCACCATCAGTTTAAAGCTACAACGATTTGCACCTATTTTTCCTGATTGCCACCTTTTACCTCTGCGAGCCAGTTGTGCTCATTGCCCATGACAAATTTACTTCAAAGGAAGCCTCCATCATGACCCATTTTCTCTTCCACCAACAGCTGCATGTCTGTCCAATAAGCTGGAATTTTCCCATGAGCTCCCGTAGATCCGAGAGCTGGTGAGGAAAAAACGTGGCAGAATCGCGGGGAATCACTCGAAATATGAACTCAGAGATTATGTGAAGAGACTGCACACTGGCCCGTTGCAGCTGAGAAGACATGAGCGGCACACGCGATGCACAACAAAATCAAGACACATATGATGGGTGTAAATGCAGTGAAGAGACATCCAGAGGAAAATATGAAGGAAAAAGTGCAGACATGGCTGTCATATGAACCGAATCCCTTTGCATTTCATACACAGAAGTGATCAATGACTCATGCTGTTTTTCTTCTATGCCTCCTCATTAATAATCAAGCTCCATCCACAAAAAGGGCAAAGAAAGGAATTGAAAGCCTTGCACTTGCACTGAAGACCATGTTATTTTTACGCTGTACCCAAAGCCTTACATTTCATTGATAAACGAAATTACGGGAAGAGGAAAAAGAAAAACTGATTGAACTGATTCTTAGATGAAAACAGCATCGTATTTCTTTTTCAAAGAGAAACAGCGGTTTGAGTGACAAGCCTGTGCTGCTGCCATGATAAAAAGGCTGCAGATTATCCTGAAATTACAGCAGATGAGTAAATAAGGAGCAAATTTTGAGCAATAAACAGGTCTGTCTCTTCTATCATCTAATAGCAATGACCACTGTGGTTTGCAGGAAGCTGGTTGCCCCCACCCTGAGCATGCTCACCCTCACGCAGAGCCACCAAACAAAACCCTTAAATCCACAATATTCTCATTCTGATTCAATAATAGCCACTGCACCATCATGCAATGAAATTTCAACTTCCAACACATTTGCATAACAAGGAAAAAAGTCGCATCACCCATATCAATCAAAACAAAGCTTCAACTAAAGTGGAGCAGGACCTACTTTTGAAGAACTGGCTCCGATTGACGAATTTAGAAATCGGAGACAAAGCCATTGTGACGAAAACAGCCCAATAAGAAAACACTGCACGCTCCACGGACAGACAGAAAACAGGCGAGCACCCTGGGGAATAACATGCTTCCTTACCTATTGCCATTTCTATGATGCTCACTTGGCTCTCTGAGGGGAAAAGGATTTTTGGCGGCTTGTCTGTCAGGGGAGCTGTAAAAAGACAAACACAAAGAGAGACAACATTAAATCCCCCATCCTTCTTCCAAGGGGACTGTAAGAGTATGATTTATTCATTGAAGTGCACATTAAAACCTGCATTAAAAAGGGAAAAAACACAGAAATACAATATTTAAAGAGTGGACGGAGAAAAGACAGGGATAAGTTACAACTCAGAATTACCCATTCAAAGTTCTAATACATCAATGTACATCCAAAGCAGCAGCACTGCCATACTATGTTTCATATACAGTTGCTGTGTAACAAGTCAGGCATCTGTGAATCTGCAAAAAAACCTCAGTGTGCAAAAGATGATTAGAATCTGCTGTGAGATGCATAATAACAAAAATAATAATCATAATACAGCATTTAAAAATGGATCACAGTTGCATTAAAACATCTTTTGTCCCAGCTCCATCCGAAGTACACCAACTCCAATTAGGCAGCTGCTAAGTAACAAAGATGTGCACTTAGAGGCTCCTCATTATAAAGACTCCCTAATTGGTTCTAGTCTTCAAAGTGGCATCAGAGAGGTTTTCTATCCCTACATGCTTGGGAATACTCAAAGGGATGAGGCTAGTTTCAGTACAAATGAGTTGTGATTTGACTGGAACGGTGATTGCAGAGTTGAACCAGAAGGATAAAAAGAGGCTATGAGGAGAAAAGTTTTTTAAAACTGGATCCTATAATTTAATGCTGTAGTGATACAACTTAAAACAGCAGCGCCATTATTTTATTATTTTTTGTCTTATAGCTTTATGATGCAACAACAGATCTCTTAAAATTTATTTCACCTTGCTAGGTTTGATGCTGCAAACAACATATTGCCTAAATAAAAATAGCGGAACACACACTCAAACAATCTAGTTTCATGTAATTTTCTTGTTTTTCAAGAGGTAGGTACAGTATCAAGTAGTTTCATTTCTAATAAACTTCAGTAACATAAACTAACTTTGTACAAACTTTCTGACCAACATGCACCAAGTTCTGGAAAAAATCATCTACTTTGAGTTCTAAATTATTCTGCATGGAGGAAATTATTTAAACATTTGGGTTTTAGTTTCTCTGTGGAAAATTTAGCTTGCATCGTTTCTCCTCTTTAGATCACAGATAACAATCTAAAACAAATGAGTTTCCTTATTACTAATTAGAAAACTAATTAGTTTCCAGGTGAGCTTAATGAAAGGTAACTACATAAGGAAGTTCCTTATGTAAGGAGATCATTCCTGCCAGCAGCAATCACCCTCCGGAACAAGGCCCTATCTTCATCTTCTAATACATTTTTTTTTTTTTTGTATCATCATTATTATTATTATTATTATTAAAAAAAAAAAAGAAAAAAGAAAAAAAAACCCTGTCACAACAATAATGTCCCTCTAAGAGGGATAAATAAAGTATATTTCATTTAATTTCATTTCAAGTTGTTCCACTATTAAGCAAGTCCCAGTTTCCATGCAGAAGGGGGAAAAAGAAGGATCTTTCTGCAACCGAAAGCATGAAATGCTGCAGGCTGCAGTTGTGAGGAAAGCTGTATTTCAGACATAAGCAATGCTCACAATGTTTGCAATGGGCTCAGAAATACTTTAAGACTAATTTTAAAACAGTTTTATTCATTGATGAATGGCATGCTACACTGGATGGTCCAGATGGACGGAGTTCTGGATGGTTGGTGGATGGACACCATGTCCCAACAAGGCTGCCACGTCAGCAAGCTGGTGGTGCAGTGATGTTTTGGGCTGGAATAATGAGGAGTGAGATGGTAGGACCCTTTAGGGTGCCTGAGGGTGAAATAGTGCTGTTTCTATATCTTGCCATGGTACAAAAGAAAGAACTGTGCCTCCTGCTCTAAAGACAACGCACCATCCCATGCTGAAAATAATTTATCAGTGAATCTTTGGCTGCTACTGGGAGAAAAGTTCATGATGTGGCCACCCTCATCCTCTAAACCTTATTGAGAACCTGTGCAGAGTCCTTGAAAGTAAAACCTATGAGGGTGGTGGTGGTGGTGGTGGTAGGGGGGTATACCTCCAAACAGCAACTTTGGGAGGAAATTCTGATTTCCTCAAATTAAATCCAGACAAACCATCTATGGACTTCCAAGTTCGATGGATGAGAAAGTTGTTAAGGTCAAAGACCAGTAGCATACCGTCATAGTGATAAGCTCATGTGCAAATAGATTTTTTTGTGTCTCCATATCCGCTCTAAAAACAAACGCACACACATGCTTGGACACATTCACTTGAAGGGTTTTTTTATATGGAAAATAAAGAAAAGATGAAGAGTAAATGCAACACGAGATATCCTGAGAGCCTGGGCAACGAAGTGAATTTTTTAGGGTGGTGCTTTTTTTTCTTCCTTATGGGCCTGGGCCTCTGTTCTGATGCACCATCGATATCTATGCCACTCTCAAAAACAGTCTCCTATGTTAACATGGAACTGGAAAAAAGATTTTTTCTGTTTTAAGAAACAATGTACAATACAAGAAAAAAGGGGGTGGGACTTTCAACTCTTATTTATGATATTCTTATTACAAAAAATAAATGTGTTAAAAATTTTATGCATTTAATTACAGTTTGCATTTCAAACAATGCAGAATGTTTGTTAGTGCATGATTTTCTGGTACCCCAATTACACTGATGCACACGTCAGAGCTAGGCTAAGGCTGTGTCCGAATGTGCACCCATTTTCTAGGGGTGTCAGAATGTCCAGAGAGAAAGAAGTAGTGCACTCAAAATCACCCACAATGCATCTTGACAAGTAGTGAGCATCAATGCTCAGTAGACGGGTCAATATAGCACACAATGCATTGCAGGCAGGAGCTGACGTGGTGTCATGCTAACGAAACAAGCAGCATTCTCTCCATCCGTCTTCTTATCTGCCGTCATTTTCTTATTCTTATGATTATTAGTTCAATTCATGTCAGTAAGAAGATGCTAAAATTTTAAACTGGCACTACTTCTCCGATGGAAGATGCAGCATCAAGCGACGAGTGGCACGAACATCAAAGCAGGTTAAAATAAACGATAGATCATTCATTATATATTGAATAGATATGGAAAAAAGAAAGAATAAAATACATTATAAAGATATATTTTTACACATAAGAGTTTAGATTTGATTTAGAATGACATATTCACGGGCGTCGGGGTTGCCGTGGTGACAGCTGGTAGTCACATGATCTGCAGTGGGGAGAAAGCAGCTAGCTTCGTGTCTGAATCTCCAACAGAATGAGTGCACTATATAGTGTGCTATGTAGTGCAGCCCTATGTAGTGGGTTAGGGGTTAGGGTGGACATTCGGACACAGCCTAACAGTGTTCGCAACTTAGCAACTTTGGTGCTATATTTAGCGAGTTTTCAGACCCTTCCAGCACCTATTTCGAAAAAGCGACTTGCGACGGATGTAGCGACTTTTTCTGTTATTGGAGACTGACGTGAAAGTATGTATTGTTTACTTGTTTACAGCTGGTGCTGGTGCAGGCCCCTTCCCTGTCTAAAAGCGCTCATAAGAGCCTTGGTCCTCACGCAGCATCAGTCCCAGCTGCCGTCAGAGCTGCTCCATGACCAGACTGAAAATGATACGCCCAAAGTTGCCAATGTCTTATCTTGCTCTGGCTTACCGACAGATATTATTGCCTATTAATGAGTGTGGACGAAAATATTTAAAAAGATAAAAGTACTTTAACATACTGTAGACTCTTAATTAGAGTCTTGAAATGACACTTTAACATTAAGTCTGTTCAATTTTGGCCAGGGAAATATTCCATTTCTTTTTCTACCATTTTGAATTGAAATGCAATTAGATTTTTCCAGACATTGGATTCACCAATTAATGCCTGTGTCTAGTATTTGATTCATTTGTCCTCTAAAATCCATTTAAAAAAAAAAAAAAGAACTTTTTGGGGCAACAATTGTTATGCGATTAATCAAGATTCATAAATTACAAAGCCTCAAATTAATTAGATATTTTTTATCGAGCCCCGCCCCTACAAAAAATATGATAGATGTATATTTTTAGCTCTTTACAACCAATTTAATGTTTTGAAACTGTTATGAAGAAAAATTTGTAACAGGATTTTGATTGATTGGAGAAAAAAAAAAGCTGCTTTCTTCAGTGATTGTTTTGGTCAATAAAATCCAGATAATTAAACAATCTTAACATTTTTCTGATTATAAAGAAATCATATCCACTGTCATCCACATTGATTATTTAAGAGAAATGGAAAAAAAAAAACAGGATATGCAGAAAGTTTTTGGAACAGAGTGTGAATTAGTTTCTGTTTGGGTAAAGATTGTTGATTTACAGACAACTTTTCATAAATCAAACCCTCTCCCAAGTTGAACCCATGTGCTCTGTTAAACTTTCCATCCACCCCACCTCTTCCCACAGTTTATTTCCAGCTGTTGGAAAAAATGTCAATATCTCCACTCTTCTCAAATCAACTTAAATTTAGGTCAGTTCAGACATCTAAAAAACTTCTGAGTCAGTGATGGTGCAAAGAAAGAAAGAAAAAAAAACTTGATGGGCTTGCTTTCATTTTAGAGATTCTATGTTATCTCTGGAAGATAGCAAGGACTGTGAATGTGGAGGAAAAACAACACATTTTTTAAACAATATAAACTTAAAAAAAAAACAAATGCTAAAAGTCAACAAAACTTTCAAACATCTTTCAAGCACTATATGGGCCTTTGTTTGGATGAACTTTTATTACTTCAAAGGACTTTTGTGGTATTTTCAGTCTAAGATGTAATGTTCCTCATTGGAGTCCACTCATTTGTGCAAATCACAGAATCCCTCCATCATTCTGATGTCAGATCAGCTGACAGAAAACCTTACTGAGGTCTATAAAAAAACTAATGAAATTACACAGTAAACTAACAGCGGGAAGATGAGCTCAATAATTACAAATTCAAAAAACAGGAATACAGCAGGAATACAGCATAATTGCTTTTCTCATGGTTGGCATGTTTTAGTGGATTTTAAAAAAAAGGGGAAATATGCTTAAAATATTTTGTATAACATGAAAAGAAGAGTTTCTGGCTCTGATGGTTTGTATCCTGCAAGTCAACGCTGCATTTGAAGAGCAGAAATGGTGCACAAGGACACATTTATAGGAACATGAATAGAAAACTCAGCCGGGGATATAAACATCAAACATGGAGCTCAGTGAACACGCTGTTAAAATGAATATGAAAGTTATATCTTGTTCGATAAAAGGGGAAGAAAGCCATTAAATCTATAATCACATCTCTCAAATCCACCAACAGATATTCAAGCAATTTCATTATCTAAAGGATATTTGAGGCCCATTTTTTCTTTTAAACTGCAGCAGATTTGAATGTTCAAGCAACTCCAGTAGCACCTGGAAGCAGGAAAGCATGAATGTGGTTGTAGTTATGCCATTTGTTACCAGAGTGTTAAAATAGGAGAAGGAAAATGTGCCAACAGTACGCATAATAACCAAAAATGTATCCGTGGTAGTTGTGATGTATTAGCACGACTGCACACATCAAAAGCAAGATGCACCGTGTAACTTTCCCACCTTTAAAACTCCACATTCCTGACTCGTTTGATTATACAGTGACATTAATTATGCACATTTCCAGAGCCGTTGCTGCCAAGCATCCCGAGGCTGAGAAACAGCGGTTCAGCGCATAAAAGCTACGTATATGTGCACCTTAAAATAATGCAGTTATAAAGAGCAACATTTGTTTTCTTTCTATAAACCTGATATATCTTGTTGACATTTGATGTTTCATTTCTTCCATTACTCCGTTTGTGTTTGACCTGTTGCATCGTGATGATTTATTTGTTTTGCAGTGTTGGTTTGGCCACAGAAGCATGTAAGGACCATTGAAGGGTGCAGATGGCACTAAGCTATAAAACTACCACGAAACAAACCATGAGTTCAAGAACCACTCTACAGTTCTTTCATCATTTTCACTTCACTCTTCACTCTGATCTGGTTTAGATGATACCTAATAAAAGGTTAATAAATGGTTTCCTTCATCTCATAGGACTTTGCACTACACATAATAATGACCAGCAGCCTGTGTTTTGATATAAGTCTGCTGGAAATATTAGTAGAATTGGTCATCTGATGTAAACTTCACTCAATTTGCGTGTACACACACATCCCCGGAGTCATAAAACCTGGGTTGACTAGTTGAGCCGATAACCAGTGCCGCAAGATTCCCATTGTTAGGGTTAGTTGAACCAGACCCCATGAAGATACCCTGGACATGATGAACCTAATTTACAGTGCAAACCCCTGATCCTGTCTCATTGTTGGCTAAATAATGACTCTTAAAACCATGACAACATCATGAATTAATGTGTAGAAAAGGACATTCAACATTATAATGCTTGCTGGGATGTGTAGCCATGAAAGAAGATGGCAAGAGCCAAAGTCAGGCAGGGCGTCTTTTGCCCTGTTTCCATCAAGGGGTCTGGGTCGGGACGGGGCAGTTTAGTGCAGGTCTGTATGGTAAACCATGATCACTGTTGCGTTTCCACAGCCAGCCTGATAGACAGAAAGCGATAGATGGGCCACCTATGTAATAGAATTACATCATCGTGGCGTGAAGCTCTCTTGAATAAAAATGAATTAGAACACGACAGAGAAACAAAGGACGAGAATGGCGGGCCTCCAGTAGTTTGTGTTCCTTTCTCTTTGGCATGCGGCTTTAAACAACAAAAAATCCATGGTATATTTAAACGTTGGTTTCTGGTTTGACCCTCGGCTAAGGGGAAAGGTTTTGAGCCGGGCCTTTCTGTCTGGAGTTTGCATGTTCTCCCCGTGCATGTGTGGGTTACCGGCTACTCAAGCTTCATCCTACAATCCAAAGACATGCACGTTAGGTTACTTGGTCACCTTAAATTCTCCCTAGGAGTGTGAGCATGAGTGATTGTTTGTCTCTCCATGTTGTCTCGGTGATAAACTGGCAAGCTGTTCAGAGCGTACCCTTCCAATCATGTAGTAGCTGCTGGGTTAGACTCCAGCCCCCACACTACCCTGCATTGAAACAAGCAGGTATAGGACATAGATGGATATTTAAATGTAGCAATGTTCCTGCTGCGTTCTTACTGCAGGGACCATTATTTTGACAAATCAACAGATTATACCCTTTAGGATCGGGTTGGAAACATTGGAATATTTTGGCAATCTTCTCAGTTCTAATGTCATACAATGACTTTTCCTTTGATTAGGATCCAAATAAACAAAGAAAAATAGTATACATACGCCACATCATGTGTCCAGCTGTTTCACTTAACTAGGTGATCATACAAAATATCATGAGGAAATCATGCTCACAGAGTGCGTTAGCTTGACTCCCACAGTGGACAAACAGTCCAAGGAGATACACAACGCTGTAGAAAGTAAATGCATCAGTATATAATCCTCATCCTCTTCAGGCATGATGGTGATCTGTACACTTATGACTGCTATGTCTCAGTGAAATTATTTCGACAAGCTGTTCATTCACTCATGCTGCTATTGGTTGTCGGCAATTATTTAAGAAGTTTAAAAAAAAAAAAAACTAATGTAGAGCCTCATCTGAAAGCTAGTTTTGATTAGCAAGTTACACTGAATGAAGCAAAGGTGAAATCCCAACCCTGGGAGGTTATAAAAGCTGTGGTGCATATTTTAACAAGTTCGGAGCACATGAGGTTTTTTTTTGGCAGGCGTGATTTCATTTTTGACACTAAAAAGGTACCAAAGTAGGAGAAGCCTGTTTAACTCTTATAAAATACTGCCCTTCATCCAAATGAAGGGCATGCTGCTGATATGTGGTTAGTCAGTGGGATCTCACCAAGCTGGAAGGCATGCAAACGCACATTCACATGCAGACACATGAATTTGAGATGCATTAGTGAAGCTGGCTGGTCTTCAACAACAAAACCATAATTCTGTGGTGGGTTATTATGAGTGGGAGTGGGCAGGCTTTTTGCCAAAGGGGGTGCGAGAAACGCATCCACCCTGACCTGGTTCCCTGCGCACATAAACACACGTGCGTAAGCACATTGCACACAATCGTGCACGCATTCCTACACACATAAACGCTGAAAAGCCCGATGTCTGTAGACGCCCAAGAGAAAATCTTTAAAGTGTCCCTCGCAGGCCCTGTGATCTGCTCTCGCTGTGATCACATGATGATGGATGGAGGGATGGAGTAATGAAACAGAAAAAAAGAAACCTTGTTCTTTCCCATTAACTCCACCATCACCTTTTCTCCCTCCGCCCGTCGACGTGTCGCTCGCTGTTTGTCTTTGTAGCTCTGTCTGTCTGTTTCAGTCGCTCTCAGGGCTGAGACGGAGGGAAGATGAAATAGTGGGAGAGGAGGGAGGGAGGGAGGGAGAGGGTTGTGGTCCTCTGTTCACACCTCATTAAAGACCACTTCAGCAGACATAAGATTAAGAGGAGTAGCACATATGTGTGTGTGTGTGTGTGTGTGTCTGAACTTGAGATCATTAAAGAAAAGATGCAATGTACTCACAGAGCATCTTTCCTCTGCAGCAAATAAATGAAAGCAGTTTTAAAAAAAAACTTGTGATGCAAACCTTGTTAGTTATACATGTACGTCAGAAAGAAAAAGCATCTCTCTCTTCTTGGAGTCTGCCATCTTGTTAATTAAACCTCTCGTGTTTCTGGTTCTGCCAGCTGGACTGATGGAAAAATTTAACTTATAATCATTTATGTTTAAAGGTCAACAATCAGTGCTTTGAAAAGATGACAGATTAATTAAATGTTAATGAGTCATTTTAGATAATGTCATTTTCTGACAGGAAACCTTTAGCAGAAATATATTTTTTGTATTTAAAACTATTTTTGAAATGTTTAAGATTATAAAAAAAATCTTACAATTTGTCATCCCTTTAAAGATAATTAAAAATTCAATATATTACAAAATTAAAATAATCTAATAAAAATATATGTATACATTTTTCATTCAATTAGAAATTTGGAAAACTATATTTTTCATTTGATATATTTTTCTACATTTTCATCCAGCTAATCTATGGAAATAAGATTCCTGTAATGTCTACACTAAAACATTCTTTATTGTAGACATATACAATGTCTTGGAAAAGCATTCAACCCCCTTGAACTTTTCATATTTTTGTCATATTACAAGCACAAAGCATCTGAAAATGGAAAGAGTATGATGCATCAGCAAACCTACCAAGACATGGCCGTCCATCTAGACCGATAGACCAGGCAAACAGCACTAACCAGAGAAGCAGACAAAAGATCCATGGTAACTCTGGAGACTGTCTACAGGACAACTATCTGGCATGTGCTCCACAAATCAGCCCTTCATGGACGATTGGCAAGAAGAAAGCCATTGTTGGAAGAAAGCCATATTAAGTTCCATTTTCAGTGTAAGGGACATAGCAAACGTGGAATAAGGTGCTCTGGTCAGATGAGACAGTTGATCTCTCTAGGCTAAATGGAAAATGGCATCTGGGGCAGAAGACTAACACTGCACCTCATCCTTAACACTCCATCTCTACCATGAGACATGGTAGTGGCAGCATCATGGTGTGGGGATGCTTTCCTTCAGCAGGGAAGCTGGAGAGTTGTCAGAGAAAAAAAACCTATTGGAGGCTGCAAAAGACTTGAGACCGGAGTAGAGGTAAATCTTCCAGCAGGACAATGACCAGAAACATACAACCAGAGCTACAACGGAATAGCTTAGTTCAAATCATGAATGACCCAAGTCAAAGTTCAGACTTAAGGCTTGAAAACTGCTGTTTACAGACGCTCTCCAGCCAATCTGACTGAGTTGGAGACTAATTTCAGAGAAATTCCCAAAGGATTTACAGCTGTAACTGCAAAAAAAGGGGGTCAAAATTATTGATGTAGTATTGAAATGTTCAAGGGGTATAAATACTTTTTCGTGGCACTTAATTTAGCAGAGGACATGAGGTGCCGCCACTATGGTGCCTTTTGGTGTTGCAACATTTTGATTCCTTTCTGTTTACCACCTATGAAAGTTAAAACTTTGCCAGAGAGAAAATCATATGTCGTTGAATGTTTATGATTTTCATAATAAACTAATAAAGAGTTGCCATTTTAAATTCTTTTCAACTGACATGCTGATTTCGATGATCATTTTTAACAAATGCAGAGTTCTTTGCATCATAATAGTTTCAAGTGCACTCAGGATGCCATTTAACTTCACAATTTTTGCTTGTTCAACCTCAAGCTGTCAGCACTTTGATAATGAGATGATCATATAATGGGAACTTAACCTGTTCACTGTCAAATCAGGAGTATTTTTAAGAAACGCGAAATGATTTTAGAATATTTTATTACTTATAACTCATTAAGTTTTAATAAGTGAAGCTGACTGGCCTTAAAAACAAATCAGTGTGTCCTTTTGTAAATAAAATTTGACATTTGATGCTGAGGATGTGAACCCAGCTGATATCTGATGCATTAGCAGATGCGCTATTAAAGTGAAGACTTGGGGACTTTAAAGAGTCAGATAAGTTGGCAGGAATGTCTAAAAACTGGACTGAAGCCAGAGGGACGTTCACAGCACTGCAGCTGTCGGGAGGTTGTTAAAAGTTTTGCAGAAGTGACCGCTCTTCAGGGCAGAAGAGATGAATGGACACTGTCAGAGAGCGATGCATTGGTAAACTGCTGGAACTAAATACTTACTACACATATTATCACCTCCTGTATACACTGCGGTGGATTTCTTGAGAAGCCATCATCAAGTGCATGCGAGGCATTATTGTGTACATCTTTTTGATGGCCACATATGCAGGTCAGTAGTCTGGAAAATACCACCATAAATACTTAATGTGACCCCATCTGAACAAAAAGTGGATGATTAGTGTACCTCAGAGCTAGAATTTTCTTTCAGCGAAGCAGTTCACGAACAGCACTGAGGGTAAAAAGTGCAGCTTGTCAGATAAATATGGTCATGCAGCTGTGGATGCTGCAGCAGCCTGTCATACTTCTGTGTGAGCGTTAAAAGTTATAGTTAATCCTGGCCTGAATTATCTGCCTGAACACTGCAGGTGGGAAGAAGCAGAATCTGGATAAAGCATTTTCTGATTAAGCAATTGTTATTTGAAGCTGCACCACTGAACTTTGGCAGATTTTGGCACTTTGGCGCCCCCTGATGAAGGCTAATTTAGGCAAGGCAAGTTTATTTATATAGCAAATTTTCAGGTTCAAGACAATTCAAAGTGCTTTATATAAAACATTAAAAGCATTACAGATAAAAAATTTAAACAGATTGAAAGCAAGATAAGTTAAAAGTTACCGTGCGGGTTTCATGCATAGGTGCATGAGAACAGAAATGTTTTTAAC
>JBBBVU010000026.1:11073187-11103138 GCA_037177055.1 Atherinosoma microstoma
GTCTCCAGATGTTTACCGATGCTGACCCTCTTCTCTTTGTTACCAAACAGAATAATCTCAGTTTTATCTTCATTAAGGTGTAGAAAATTTTCTCTCATCCAGATGTTTATTAGCATCTGTCTCGAGCCAGAAAAAGGTCTAGTCTTATTTCCTCTAGCATTTCTTTGCTTAAGCAGTCATGGTGTGCATCCAAATTGGCAACAGTGTTGATATCCAGTTGCACGTGATGTGGTGTCTCAAAGCAAAGTGCTGCTTTCATGTGAATTCCCGGGCTGGAACATAAAGTTGTGAAGTGAGGTTTCTCAACCCCGGGCTGCTGTAGAACAACAATGCCTCCAGCAATGTGCATAATGAATTTCAGTGTGCCATCAAAATGAGTCAGAAGCACCGAGTTTTAAGGTTGGAAACTTCTGTTGTTTTGCTTTAACTTATATAAGAGATAAACAACTTTGAAGACCTTTAATGTGCACAAATGACCAAAAAAGTCAGGGACAATTTATTGTGCGTCAAGGATGAGGTTAATACATTGAACTGCTACCTGTGGGTTTTTTGTTAAGCTTCCTGTTGACACATTTTCATATTTATGACATTTTATTAGAAATACATCACACTGGAGGAGCTACAATTACGTTTTTATGGAAACTACAATTAACCTATTAGTACCACAACATTTCTACCCTGGCATTAATCAGTATAGCCACCTTTTAATCTGGCATCTAGGCAAATTACAGATACTGTTGTTACATAATCTAAGAATTATAGCTGACTGAAAAGCAAAGGGACACACCATCCAGTCCTATCAATGTTTTTCCTCTTTATTTTATTAAGAATGAATTATTTTGTGTGACTAAAAGTTAGTAATCTAAGTGAATCTCATGCTTGTTTCGTTATTAGAAGAATTGCTTGGAGGGCCATGGTGGTATGACTGCAATGGACAAGCTTGTGCAAATGTATGACTAAATTATCTAAACCTCCCGCTACCTCCTGCTGGCTTTAGATCTGTTTGGGTTAATGGGGGAAACTGAATCTACTGTCATGTTCTCGGAGCTATCCTGAGATGATGAATGCTTTGTGGCATGTGTTATGCTGCTGTGGGAAACACTGTCACTCACACCAATGATAATCAGTGGTTTTCAAATAAAGCTCATCTGGCTTTGAGGAAGCTGTCCAGAGACATCTCTCAGCTCAAAGAACATGTAAAGGCAGCAAGATGCTGCACCCATGGATTCATTTTGTTTGACTTCAGCTATATCCTACTATCCTGGCACCACCGTACCATAAAATTGGGCTTTGTTCATTCTATGACCTTCTTTGTGTCGTCTTGAGTTGCAACTACTCGCTATGATGGATATTTTTGAGGTGCAAAGGATAAATCTTTTATCCAAAAAAGTATGCGGCTTGTTGAAAATAAGCCGGATGCTCTGGGAGACTTTCCAAACTGAAATTGTGATCTTCGAAAGCAGTGACAAATAAAATAAACAACTATATAAAAATGAACCCTATGGAAATGACACAGCAGCCCTCTCCAAGGATACTTGTTGAGATAGAGAAAAAAAAAAGACCAATATAGCAAACCCTGCAGGAATGGAATATAATAAGGGCATATTTTCTTATTGAAAAATATGTTTTTTTAGAAGATCCATCAAAACAATTGAATATGAGAGGGCTCACAGGATAGGACAATACGTTCAGGGGAAATCACATAAATCACATATGTGCAGGCATTGGGGACAGCTGGAGCGAATACATTCTCCAGTGAAAGAGAAAAAGAAAGACACTCCATACAATTACTCACAATGGTCATATGTGGCACGCTCAGATTTGTGCCATAATGAGGTGTCTGTTTGAAGTTGACGCAGATTAAAAAACTTGCATTTACATTTGCATTGCTAAACAAAAGCCATGCACACATGGATTATTATTGGATGATTGCACATGTTAAAGGCTGCATGTTAATTAGGGGTATGTTTTGGCAAGAATCTGGCGATACGATATATATCACAATACGGGGACAACGATACGATATATCCAGATACATTGCAATACTATAAGTAAGATGATATATTGCGATTCTATAAGTAAGACGATATATTGCGATTGTGCTATTCCACCAGCTAGGTTAGTGGCAGGATACACAATGAATAGGTCAGCAGTCCATCACAGGGCCAACACACAGTGATAAACAACCACTCATGCTCACTGCTAGGGAGAATTTAGAAACACCAAACAGCCTAACATGTCCGTTTTTTGGACAAAGGGACGAAACCAAAGTAGTGGAGAGAACCCACATATGCATGAGGAGAACATGCCAACTCCACATAGAAAGACCCCAGTCGAGGTTTTAACCTGGAACCCTCCTGCTGGGAGGGGACGGCGCTAACCACCAATAGAAAGAATTAAATAGAAAGTTAATTAAGTCATTACCAAACATGCATAAAAAAGGAGAAGGTTGTATACTGTATCCATGGTTACAATTACCAAAGTCAACCTTTTTTGTCATGTGTATCATATTTGATGCATACAATTTCTGAGACCTATTGCATTACTTTATGGTAAAAACTTTACTCATAATCATGTTGTATACAATATTATACTTGTCCATTGCCCCCTGGTGGACACCCCTTGCACTACAGTTATTCTGAGAATGAGAAATGCTATGTAATTGCATTTTACTTTTGTTTTTTATTGTTTGTTTTCTTTTGAATTTCTTTTACAGGGACAAATAAAGACTACAGTTTAAATAAATAGAAATTTTTCCCCATTATTTCTTGGGTCAGCCTTTGAACGGTTAAAAGAAAAAGACAAAGAATGATGGCCAGAGAATTAGCAGTAAGTGTTGAAGCAAGAGAGCATCAGGTGTTCAACACCTTGTAGCAATGAGAATAAATTTCAGTCTTGACAGTGCTGAACACTGATCAACCATAAGCTTTGATTAAACTACATGCGTCCATTTCCCTAACGGTTCATTGTATTCATTGTAGCTTTTACAGAAAATGTAGGCTCACCCAAAATAGTTTTTCCAAGAGGAAAAATACAGTGATATGCAGTTTTTCTTATATCAAACTTTAAGTGAAGGTGAATTCAGGCTGTATTTGATCTTTTACATTAAACTAACATCAACATAACAAATCATAATTTCCCAGCTCAGGAGGTTATGATAGCTGAGATCAAATGAGTGATACTACATTATTTAGATCTGACAATTAGCACCAATACTGGTATGACAAGTGAGATTTGAATTAAATAAAAAATATTTTTGAACAAAATCTTATTATACCTAAACATGTTCATGCCACCGTTTTTCCTTTTTCAGTTAAATTCTGCTTTTATTTAGCTCACAATGCTTATTTTTGTATGTCTTTAGGTCAGTTTTCATCCTCTACTCACTAAACTACATACAGTAAGATAAATTCTGACCATGGGGTCCCAAATCTTTACCAGTCACTGAGGGAGGTTGGTGCATGGTGAGGAGAAGGAAAAAAAGAAGAATTCCAAGAAAGCTTGTGATGGTTAAAAAAAAAGAGAATAAACGGAGAAGAGACAGAATCTAAAGACATGAACGAGAAGAAGCAGAGCTGCTGCATAAAATCAACTTGCAAAGATGCCTCTTCATGGAAAAATGTGTGTATGCATTACACATTTAGGGCAGTTTGGGTCACTGCTTGTAAGTGCAGACACAAGTGATGGAGGTGGACGGGGTTAAAATGTGAACATGCATCTTGCTGACAGCCTCCTAACTGATTGCCGTCCTGTCAAAACCACTTGCCCTGAATCTCAAACATTCTTTTCAAAAGGAAGGTGATAAAACGTTCTGACATTGAATTAGTTACAGTCAGCGGTTTACAGTTGTTTTTATTCATCAGTGTCAAGTTCAAGTTAAACGGATATTCTCACCTTTAAATTGGCTGTGACTTCAGTGGGATAGTGAGGAAAACATGGACTGATCTCAACATGTGCAACTGGCCTGCGCTGCATAACTAAATTTCACATCTTCAATTTAACACATGCAGATACAGAAAACAAGTGGAATACAATACAATTTAAAAAGCAAGAATTGGGGGACACTGGTAGAAAGCAGTATGCAGTCACTGAGACTGAGCTAACTTCCGCTGGATGGTCAGTCTCATACTCCTGTCATCACTGATTACATGCAAGGAATACTTAAAAGTGTTCTTTGTAGGAAATAAATTTAACTACAGATAAATAGAATTGGAAATAGCAATAGACATTTATTAAGCCTATGTAGGCTACTGTAAAGCTGAGATAAACAAATCAGACCCATTGGAGACGTGCTATATTTTACCTCAATTCCATTTTGTACCAACAGAAGAAGAAGTAGTCAGTGCTGGCAGGAACATACAAACAGAAAGAAAACCAAGCAGAGAGGTGTAGAAGTGAAAAGCAAAAAATAGTTAAATTAAAGTAGTTAAAGTTAAATTACGAAAAAATGAGCTTGAGCTTCTGGCTAGCAAACATCTTCATTGCCCCCATCTCACAAAGAAACCCAGTTCAGCAGCAATGATACGGAAGGACACGAACAAAAGTTTATATTAGAGTTGCTTTCCACACTGGCGATCCGTTTTGGCCGTACATTAGAGACCTAATGTGGAACTTGCAATTTATCTCCTGGACCGATCGATAAGAAAATATTGTGTTGTTAGCATCACAGGTATCTTAGGTTAGCAGCTTTTGTTGTAACTATGTCTTCATGCTGGGCGTAAGCAATGTAAAGAGTACACATTTCAAGGTAGCTGTACTATTGTAACCTGACTGATTAGTATCAGCCGTAAGATCAAAATTAGGCAATGCTAGTTTTCTTCTCAGAATGGGTGATTAAAATGAACAGAGCCAGTAGTGATTCAACAGGTAACAAGAGCTGATCAGGAGCTTTTCTTTCCCTCTCATTGTCATCAGGCTTAAAAAAATACAGACTTCAAAATAAATTAATCTTGCATATGAATGGAAGTGTAAACCTTATCTGGTAAAACTCTGCCCCCCTGTGGTGATAACTTTTGACGACCAAAGTTACAAAATCCACCTTTAAAGGGATCAGTTTTGGAAAACAACATCAATCAGATTAATTTGCCGACTGTGAACTGAACACAGACAGCTGAGCTGATGTCTAGTTATTCTACGCTGCTTGTTACAGGAAAAGTAATTGTATTACTTTATTTACTGAAATAATTAGAACTGCGAACATAAAACTGTAAAAAATAACATGGCTACGGATAAACTTGCTTTCATCCTACATGTTTCTGTTAAGTGTCACCAGTTGACAGATTGGAATGACTGCTGGATACAGGTCCTTGACAGGGTCAAAAAGCCTATAAGATTACCCAACAGCTGATTAAGTGTTGTCCTGAAGTGTCAAACATTAATTGTGAGAACATGTGACTTTTTGACTGAGGCATAAAGGCCATCTGGCCTTCATGGACTATGACAGACAGCAGGCAGTTTATCAAACACACTTCATGATCAATGTCATTTAGAAATATATAAGTCAATCCCACATGAGATTGTGCTCAGTTGGTAAACTAACAGTGATGCCGACTGAACTGCACACACGCTAGTTTTTACCTTTAAGTGACAACTTATCTCATCCATACTCCACTAGGGCCATTAGTCCGCCTTTAAAGACCATTAAGGTTCATACAGAGAATATCTCTGGTCTAAAGAATAGACTCGTGAGATGGCCGTCCAATGCTCAGAAGCAGTGTGTTAACATGCAAGATTTTACATTTGCCCTGCCTGTCATACACATTGACATTCAGGAGGCTTTCGTTTCTCATCTGCAGGCGAAAGCATATAAACAAATGTAAGTGAATTCAAAAGTAATGCAGTTACATGCATGAATGCGTTGGTGCAGGTCTGACAGCATATAGGTCAAACTCATGCGATGCAAAGATAGAAATAATGAAGTTAAACAACATGCAGAAAGCAAATCTCTCTCCAGTTTCCACTGAGCATGAATACGATTCAGAACCAAATACAGACACTGGCAATTTCTGAGGCCGAGTCAAAGAAAAATGTGCTATTGATTCATACACTTTCTTCCATATACTGCATTCTCAGCAAGCAATGCTTGCAGTTTGTCTTCGCTTTAAATCTAACTACTCGACAGGCAATACCTATGTACTTTCCTGTAATTAAAAAGTGAATTAATCTTGAGCAGTGTCTGTCATAAAGTCTCCCCTTTTTCCCCTCAGCCTGCTTTCCACTTCTTCCTAATAAATATGTTCAGAGCAATCAATAGGGGTATTACTATGTATATACTGCAGCGGGAATCAGCTTGGCGGGTAGCCTTTGGCAGTGCTACACTTCCTGATTTGCACATGGTATCCACCAAAATGGCCAGTTTTAATGCTATGGGAGGACTGGGCTGCTGCTGAGGAGGTGATGGAAAAAAGTAGTGACATAGTGAGGAAATTTAAGGTCACATAAACATTTGTTATCAATATAAAGAAAGCTGCAATCAGGCAGATGTGTGAAACAAGTCTGGAGCACTGTAATTAATCATGATTGGGTTGATTAGAACTTGTTTTTCCCATAATGAGGACTAAAAGGAGACAAACAGCACAGATAAATAAAGAAGATGAAGGATCTTATGCCCAATGACACACTACAACCTCACCAGTGGCTATATGAGATTTCATTGCTGAGGATATTAAAAATGCCAATTCTCTTTCCGCAGCAAATAAGTTCTTTCTCATTCCCGCTATCCATAGTGAATTATTTCTCTGCTCGGTCTGTAAAAACTTGTCTTTTAAGTCCATTATTTCTCTTTTTTCCATAGGCAAGCCATGTCTGATACAATCTTTTAATTAAGATTTTACAAGTTGCTTCCTCCAGCTCCAAAATGATTTTTTTAACATTGCATTACAGTCCTGTTCCCAAGGACAAATTGTAACATCTTTGTTTAGCTTGGCATATCAATCATCTTGCAGATCTCATCTGTGGAAAGGACTGTTTTTTATTAGAGAACTTCATGCTGTTAGGAGTTCATATTACATAGATAATGTACTGAGGATGCCTATAAACCTTTTACACTGTATAGGCACAGTGGCTTAGAGAAGTTGTCAGTGCAGCTGTGCGTTTAAACCAAGGGTGTAGGTTTGATTTTGATATTGGTAGGGACGTAAAAGTTGTGGATGTGCTTTTTTGCATTTAACTAAACGTTCATTTGCGTATTAAGCATTTAAAGTGGACAAAAAATCTGAACAAGCAAAAGTTTGAGACCTCACCTGTGAGCCTGCCTCTCCACCTGTCTCTCCATCTCCCTCTGCTCCTCTCATTACTACCTGTCAGCCCCTTCTGTCACCTGACCAAATTAACATATTGATATTACATGGGATAAAATATGCCAAATAAAAATTTTCAATTTAAAACGCTAGATAAACCTTTTTATTTAGTATATAATAATTATCCTTATGGTTATAATAAAAAATATGCTATGAGATCAATTTGACTCGTTACAATTGCATATGATTTGCTTTATAGCAAAAAAAAATGTTTATATCATTATTATTCTCATTTCAATTGGAAACATCTTAAAATGATTACTATCCCTTTTTTTCAGGGATCTGAACCCTAAGTCTGTAAAACATTATATGAAGGTCAGGTAAACACTTTAGAATCAAACATTATGACTAACAACATTTTAATGAACTATGTAGCCACAGTCACATCTCACCTGCTGTGGCCCTGACTTTCCTCCTCCTGTTTCTATACTGCAGCTTTGATTCTGTCACCAGACAAAATAATCACAATGAGTCATGCTGATGAAAAAAAATTATTAAATTAGTGATTGTTATTATAATCATTATTAATGACTCAATAGCATCTGAGAATAATAATTTCTTTGTGATTTAAACGTTTACATCAACTCACTCCAAAATACTTCCTGATGTTTTCCTTTCTTTGCTTTGCTTCAGACATTCTGAACACTGCCTCTAGCTAGCACTGTCAGCCCTTTCAACAGAATGATTGACAGCAGGAACAGCCAATCTCGTTAGAAAGAAATGAATCAGAAGTACCAATCATATCAGTTGAAATAGGTTACGAGGTGAGACTTAGAGCAGCAGACTGAGATTGGTAGGGACAAGTTGGGACTTACCGCACATTGGTAGGGATACGTCCCTACCGTCCCTACCCAATTTTATGCCCTTGGTATAAACACTGATAAGACATTTGAGTTTGGCTTCTTAACGAACCATTTTACAGCCACAAATAAGCAAAAAAAAACAAAAACACTTTACTGGTCAAAAGGTTTTTCCGTAATTACTACTTACATTCACAGTCTAGCGGTGATGTGTTCTGTTAGATAATGAGGTCTCTTTTACGGAGACATTAACAAAACATTTTAACTTAACTTGAATTTGATGGCAACAACATGTTACACAAAACTTTGGACTGGGGGAATAAAAGGTGGAAAATTATGATATTTGAAGAAAAATGGGTAGACGAACGATAATTTCCTTTACCGCTTATTCCAATTCAGCGTTGCAGGGAAGCTGGAGTGTATCCCAGCTTCCTAGGCAACAGGCAGGGTACACCCTGGACAGGTCGCCAGGCCAATGCAGAGAGACGATCAACCACTCACAGAGACTCCTAGGGCAACTTTCGAGTGACCAATTATCCTAACATGCACGCCTTTGGACGGTGGGAGGAAGCTGGCGTACCCAGACAGAACCCATGCATACACAAGGAGAACACAACTGGTCAGTAATATGACTGGGTATATAGAGAGCACCATGAAGGAGGAGAGTCTCTCAGAAGTAACGTTAGAAAGATGTTCAGTAAACTGCTGTTGTGCAATAGTTTTTTTATATTGGGAATCAAGAAAAAGAGGAGAGGAACCAGCTAACTTGGTATCCGCATGCAGTTGTGGGGTGTGTGTTAGTGCCTATGAAACTGGAAAACTGTAACATCTGGAAAAGGCTTTATCAATGTTGAAAGTGTATACAGGTCTTAGAAGAATATGTTCCCACCCAAACGGCATATTTTACATAGAAAACTTTGCATATTTCAGCAAGACAAGACTTGTTATTAGAGCATGGCTTCAAAGTAAAAAATTCCAGGTTCAGAACTGAGCTGCTTGCACTCAGACTGTTCACCGTTGGGAATGATTTTATATCAAGAAATACAAAATATGAGGACAACCCAGGACTGTAGAGCAACTAGAATGCTATATCAGGCAAGAACAGAAATACTTTCCTCTCCTTAAAGTGTAGCAGCTGCTCTCCTCAGTTCCTGTTATTTACAGACTCCTATTAAAAGAATAGGGGATGCTAGATGGTGGTAAACATGACCCTATCTTCTGAGACATGTTCCTGTCATCTTCTATGAAATAATGAAATGTCTCCCTTTCATTATGTTTTATAGTTTATATCGATAAAATATTGGCTCATGAGATCATTTCATTCTCTTTTTATTGTATTCAGTATCTCAAACTTTTTGCGATTAAAGTTATATTTATAATACTATGACTTAGGAATTGATTGTATTATTCATATTCAAGATAATGGGTAGCAGCTTTGTATTGGACTTTAATATGTTAAAAAGTAAGCAAAATATCAATATACACATTTCAGTATGCCACCCACAACGACCTCAATGACAGTGGAGCACAATCTCACAATGTCAAGAGAGACTGGAAATATGATATATTTGCAAAATTCTTTGCATTAAATTTGATTAAAATCCACTAAAGTATCTGGCCAATGTAAGATTACAGTATGCACCAACTTCTCTAAGATTATTTCCTGTTCCATAGAGACCATGGTAAAACAACAGCCTCAGATCAGTAAGAAACATCAAAACTACAAAGCTCTACAGCAATAACATGAAGCATAATTCTCTCTTTGTGAACCATTTTCTGCAAAACTGTCCATGATCAGCTTCACTAGGCTGGCATTTATACAGCAGCAGCGATGCCATTTGGAAACCATTCTCACTTAGGTCACTGCACGGAATGTGTTTCACCTCATTTTCTATAAATGGACAACTAAAGAAAAGCTGTGAAGCTCTACTAGCTGTTGACAACAATGATAAAAACCTGAAACGTGCTGCAGCCACAACAGCAGAGTTCTTACTATGTTTTGATTTCTTTACTTTTTGTCACAATCTGTGTCAATAATAGGGGATAAATTTACTGAGACGAGTCTCAGAGGGACAAAAAAAACAAGCCGTGACATATTCATACGAGTTTTTAACAAGCCAAGAGATGATCATGTTGATCTAATCCCACTTTTGTAGTAAAATTAAAAGCAGAAGTATCCAACCTTATTTTCTCTTGGGTGCAATTGAAAGGCATTTAGTTCCATCAAGAGGAAACAGATTCTTTTGGGTGAGGCTGTATTGTACCCCACTGGAATTTCAATGTTCAACCCAAGTGACCCCCATATTAGATTAATTTACCGACTTATTAATCAAGAATTTGTAGAGAAAAAAAAAAACCCCAGTTGAACCAATTATTTTTGAGCAATGACAGGATACTATGCAATAAAAATTGAAAACGGATCCAAGTAATGCTCTAAAACCTGGATAGTGTCCTCATCAAATACTTCTTTTTAGCACAGTTTATACTTTGAGTGCAGCAATCCATCCAGCCCTTGTGAGTTGGTGACCACTGCATAAAATCCATACTGCGCCTCAGGGCATGCTTAACTGTGATGGTGATGCAATAGCTACATGATGCACATAAATGTTATTGCTATAACAGTCTCAATAGAGTTCAGAGTAATGATCTACATTCCAGTCTAAGCAAATACAACTAAACTATACTTGAACATATGTGTTTCCCTCCCGTTGCTCCAGTCAAATTTACTTTATTGATCAAATAATAGCATTTGACTTTAACTACTGCAGGGTGTGATTTCTGGTGTCTGAAGTGATTTTAACCCATGTTTTCCCCCACTCTGCTCTACATTCAACTATCCTTTGGGATGGACATTGAATGCGGCACAGTTCCTGTACATTATTCATCAAAGCTGCCTTCAAACACAGCTGAAAATAAAAAGAAACATAATTAAACCAGTGGGCTTAAACACTTCCATAAATAAGGATATGAGTGTCTTTGAATAATAAGCTCTGGGATGAATGTTACAAAAGCAACAAAGTTTTTGGCCATGAAAACAGTGGGGAGGCAGGATGAAATCATTGATTCGTGTTTTGCAGTAATAAATTATTCTAAAATTAAAAAAAAAAAAAAAAGCTGATAAATGTGCAGTTGCTTTTAAGCAAACAGCAGCAAAGTGCTGTACACTGACCCATAAAAGAATATTCTCACCTCTTTGTGAAAAATGGCCGGTGGAGCTATGATTCATTTTGATCGAAATCAGTGAAAGTCAAGCTTTTAAAATCTTTCTCACACTTTCTTACTCATCGGACATGTATTTATTTCATCTAGCTCGACCCTTTATAGCAGAAACGGGACCTTAAGTGTAAATCTGTCAACCACAAAATCAGTTAGTGCTGAAGAAGTGATGGATTTTACATAGATAATATACAGCGGATGCCTACAAACCTATAACACCGTACAGGCACGTTGGTTTACTGACGTTATCAGTGCAGCTGTACATTTGAACACTTAGAGATCAGAGCTTTGTTTCTTAACCAACCATTTTACAGCTACTAATAAAAAAATACACTATTTACTGCTCAAAAAAAGCACAAATCTCAGATGCCAGCACTTAAATTCTGGAGGTAGCATCCTGGTCTCTGGAGAGTCTGGCTGTAATGGGCATCATGACCCATGATGGGTGGTTGCCCGGGTTGGCCTGGACTTATACAAAAGGTGGGCCTTGCCTCTGTTGGGGGGGGGGGGTTGGGTAGTTCTCAAGGTCACAAATTGACTCAGTCTTAGGTGGGCTGGTGGCCAAAATCCCCAATACTTCCCTGTTTAACTGCCAATATCCACAGTTCTGTTTTCATATACTTGTTTTTGGTGTTTTGGTTGTTCCTCTTTTTCTCCGTTTGTCACCTTTGTTTTTTTTTTTTTACAAAAGGCTTTCAGGTGTTTTATGCTACATTTCTTTACAGATGCTGCAGCTGCACTTGGTTTTTCTGTTTTTGGTTTTGATTATACAGTTGTTGCTTTTTTTCCATCTTCGTCTGCCCTTTCTTCTCTTCACTCGCCCCTTCTTTTGTCCCCCCCCCCCCCCGTCATGTCCAGCATTAATATCCAATTCATTTCCTGTTGTACGTTTTCCTTTTTAATGAAGTTCCTCTTAGAAAAGCAAATCTGTTGTGATGCTGGACAGGACAAAGTGATGCATCTAAAGCAGACCAAGTGTGAGATGGACTGATGTGAAGTGGGAAAGGTACTGTATGGGGGTTAATTGGTACAAATGGCAACTTCTTTGGATCTTCTTGGGAAGATTTTGCTTATTTCAGCAAGATAAAACATACAATCTATCTACTTGTATTGCATTAACATGATTGGTCTAATGCACCGAGATTAAAAACTCAACTGTTCCGCTTGTAGTCCAGATTTTTAATATTTAGTGAAATCTAAATGTCACTAATACATATCAAAGAAAAGTATTAAAACATTTTGATTGCCAGACAGCAGAAAATGGTAGAAGCAGAAAGGCTTGTGTTGTTAAAAAAAGGGGGTGAAGCCACACAACTTAGACCCACTCATGACTTGCAGTCTTTAAAACACACTGCTGGGATCAAATTAATATTGAGCATATATTTCCCATAATTTGAGTGTCAAGAACTTGGCATGCTCTCTTTGTTCAGTTAGAGTTTAATTAACTTGTAGCTGCATTTCAGATGTTTTAGGAAAATAAACTGAAGGTTAAAGACGGCGTCTTGCTTGGCAGGATATGGCACTGCAAGGCCACAAGACAAAATTGATTTCAGTTTTTGAAATTCAAAGCCAAGAATAATGATTATCTCTCTCACTGGTTACCCTGTTGTCATGGCTACAGCTGTCCTCCAGGGCGAAATGAGAGTTTGCAGCTGTTAAGAAATTCTATTGCCACTATCTGTGCACCCTATACAGGTTTTTGCAGTACTCAGTTGATACAGATGGCACTCAAAATGTTTCAGGAATGGAATTGGAGGCTGTATGTTTTAGATATGTGGACCAGGTGCTATTGGAGAGTTTTGCCGCTTTGTGTAAGGTGCCAAGGACAAGTTGAGAGGAGATTGCAGCAGTGCCTGAGGATGTCCTCTTGAGGTTAAATAGCCCCATGTCTAGTGTGAGGGGTATAAAAAAAGAAGCCTTTTTATGTTTTTTTGTCACGATTTATCCATGTTTTTCCGTTACCTGCTGTCTCTTTTGATATGGAGGTATATTTTACATCAATTTTGTCAGGGTTCAGAAGTCAGATATGAGATTTCAATCTCTTGACTTCAATTTGACTATGAGATAAAGACATGAAGCATGCGGTCTGGAAAATTCAAAGGCATATTTTCTTAAATTCGGGTGTCCTTTGACACCACTCAGACCACTGTGCCGGGCAGAGTTGTCTCAGTAACTGTTTTATCCAACTTGGAGGAGGATGACACCGAAATAGATATAGCACATTTGTGTCAGGGCAAATGGGCAGAGAGAGTGGTGTGTAAAGGGTGAAACTGTGCTTGACACTGAACGTGATTGAAAAGCTGGGAAGTCTGAAAAAGATCCTGCTAAAAATGGGCTTGTAAAATTGCAGAAATGAGGAGTAAAAGTGTGTGTCAGGAGCACTCTACAAAGAAAAAGAAATGAAGAAAGAGGAGATTTTTGGGAGACCTCATGAGATTGAGGCCATTGAGATTTTTTATTTTTTTTGGCCAAGGATGGACACCAAACTGATGGGAAGGCCAGCCAACACAAAGGAAATTTATAAGAAAGAGAGTAAATCTTAAAAAGACAGATAGATGAAGTAGATATAAAGTTTAACAGGATATTCAATCAATCAGAACTAGATTTCTAGGAGAAACAGGGAAAAGATTAAATGGATAAAATACCCACAAATGTTCAAGGAGAATCTAAAGCCTTGTTTCCACCAATAGGTCCTGTGCAGGACGGGACGGTTTGGTATAGTAAACATGATGTTTTTAAACAATAACATCAACAAAAAGTGACAATTCTTTTGACCACACAATGAATCGCAGTGAGTAAAGCTCTCGCCTTTAGGGTTGGATCGGCAAGATAAGGACCCCAATGGAAACATCCCAAAAAAGTAGATGTCTCTGATATTCTGTCACCCTTCCCAGTTTTTATCTGTAGAAATGCAAAAAAAAAAAGTGTACTGTCCCGTCTCATACGAAGCCAGACCCCTTTGGTGGGACACGGGGCTTAAATGTGCTAAAAACGTTACCCTTTCAGATCATACGTGTAATACTATATATCTGTTAAAGACCAGGGTTTTTTAGCCATTCCTTTGAGGGTTTGTTAGTGCCTCGAGATTTATCGTCCTGTTGGAAGTTAAAACCTCTGGTTCAGCTCTTCTCACTCCAAAGTCAAAACCTGAAAGTTTACAAGACGATTTAAGTGGACTTATTTCTTGCAGCTCAAAGAATCCTACAAACAAAACAAACGGAGTTAGTTTTGCTCAGTACTAGATGAGGTGGTCAAGGGGTGGGATCATTTAATGAGTGGGATGGCGATACAGTGGTTATGTTCTTTCTGCACTTGTGTTTGTTTCATCTTGTTGCTTTATAGACACAATGTTGGGGTCATTGCTGATACTAAATGGATAATCAGCGTGCATGGCTGTGTGACCATGTTCACCCTGTGATGGTGTTTCCTGCCACTCTTCCCGCACAAAATGTTGAAGATAAATAACTAAGAAAAGCTACTTTTTCTTGTGCTTTAATCACGTATGCTATTTTATTTTTATCTGTAGGCACTGTTTCAAAAAAGATTATGTTCCTGAAATATATCTTTAAAAAATTAAACTTTTCAGAAATATAAAATGAGTTTCAGAACCCTTTTCGTGCATATTATGGCTAACATATCTACCAAAAAAACCCCAAAAAACAACATATGCTTAACATTATGGCACGATAATAAATAAACTAAACAGCCAGAGTTATGAGTAAAATCCAGGGTTCTAATGTGAAAATATTGATGTAGATGGTCTCATATGCTTCTGCTGATTTAACTGCAAGCTGAACAGTTTGGCAAAGACACCCAAAAACATATTTTATGCTTCTAAGTGTAGGTTGTAAAGGCTTTCAGACTAAACAAACATCTGCATGCTCACTTTACTTAAAAGCCAGCGAGGCAGATTTTAGCCATCAGTTATTATCTGCACGTGCTCTGATGAATGCATTCTGTTGAGGCCACTGTCAGCGAAGAAAGCCTCATCTCTGCCTCTTCTAGCATAGCATGATTGTTGAACATCAGAGCAAAATGCCACCGCTTGAAAGAAGCATTTCCTCTTTGATTCAATCTGACACCAAACCTGACATTTAAAAATCATACTTTAGATCACCAGGGGAACAAAACATAGGTATAATATTCACCTGCAACCTCACACAGAAAGAGCTGGGTACTGTTTATCACTATTCATTATTGGTTTGATTGCTACCCTAAAAATCAATAAGACATGACTAATGCTAATAAACACTAATGCAAAATGTGCACATCTATCAAAACACCACCAACCACATCTCTTGCAGAGTAGTTAAACCCTGCCACAAGTTGCCAAGTGATCCTTTGTGAGAGTCAGTAACCTCCCACGCCCCCAACACACAGCATCAAAACCTCCAAAACACACAAACTTCCTTTCCGTCTTAATGAAAACAAAACATTTGGCGTAGGTGTTGACTGAAGTGAGCGCCTAAACTCACCAGGACCCTATTAAAATCCCTCTAATAGACTTTAACTCTATCTCCACCACCTCCTCAGCTCGTTGCCACTGACCCGTTTAAATCTAGCTTGGTGCCATTTCTACACAGTGGTCCTCTCTTGCTGAGCTATGACTCCCTCCTCTCAGCTTTTCCACATGCCTACCGAGCTCTCCCCCCTCCTCACACCGCTTCCCCTTCTTCCTTCCTCTCAACCCTTTTGCCAGTGGCCCCTCAAGTCTCCGGAGGCAGGCAGTGCCAAACGTTCCAGCTGTTTAAACAGGTCAGTGGCTGGTGTCGAGTGCCAGGACACGGGTAGCTTTGCCATTGTGGTGCCCTACATCGCTGGTTTGCGCAAGCCCTCCTGAACCCATTGTCAGTGAGGGAAATTAGGGGGGGGAGCAGAAAGGCTCAAACTGTACCGGTACTGAGCTGAAAAGACCCTGAATTTACATCTTTTTAAGCCCCCTTTTTCTTGTTTTTTTTCAAAATCTTCAAAAGGGGATCTTACAAAAGCATAGCTGTGTCCCAGTAGCATGAAAATACACGCTTCAGGCGGCAGTGTAAAACCACCAAGTGTGCTAAATGTTACAACATCCTGCTCTTTCCATGAACTGAAATGATCCAGGTGAAAGTTGTAAACCTCTATTGATTTCACCTCTTAGATCCACTGCAGTCATTCAGGGGAGATGCGTTATCCATACATGAAGGGAAGAGAGGTTTCTACACGATTTTAGGCCTTTCAGAAACTAGAGTGCAACTCATTACTACAGCAGTGGGAGATATTTTAGCTCGTAAAGCCACATTTCCATTCAGTATAAGCAACTGAAGACATAGTTTTTATTGCTCTCTGCTCCGTTTACATAAAAAAATGTCTTTAGGATTGAAAGACATTTGATCTTCCTCGCATGGAAATACTCTACTAACTAAAATGGTTGTTCTCTTTGTAAAAGGTCAGGTGATGATAATGTTATGGCTTTTTATGCAAAAGATGAAGGACAGTGTGACTGTTCCTCCATTTTTGATTAAAGAAAAGAAAGAAATTGTTGCAGGTGAGTAAAATGAAAATATTTAATAAAGGTAATATTAAATGAATATTGGATGGAGACCGAGTTTTGAAGAGTAACATGAGAGGTAACCAACATTATAAGTATGCCATAAACATCTTTAAATCACGTGAACATTATCAGAGACAAAGGCAGATGGCTGATGGACGCACTGGAGCAGAATCCTTAAAGGTTTAACATTTTACACCAGTTGCATTACAGCTGATTTCTTAACAAGTCATGTCTACATGGTACAGCTTAACTGAAAGCTCACTTTGCACAATAACTGCATAACCCTAACATAAAGCCATTTTTCTTCATAATGTCCCTCCCACTTGGATTACCTCTAAAGAATGCATACAGGGCATGCACAGAAAACATACTGCAGCCCCCACAGAACAATATGGTATTCATTTCACCATTACCGAAAAAAAAACATGTTTTACGCTAAAGAAGATCTTTCCTTTTACAGTGTGGATGAGACAATTAAATCTAAACGCCTGAAATGATCGCCTCACATTCCTCTTGTATTATTTCAAATTGCATGTTGTTAAATTTGTTGAATGAAAACTTAGTAAAAAAACCAAAAACTGCTAATCTGGTTCCTAAACTGCAGCAGGAAGCAACAGGAGGGTGATGTCATATAATTCAATCAAAATTCAGCTAAATAAATAAATGTTTAATCTCGAGAACAGTACCGTGAAACTCACAATTAACTTTCCATACAGTATGTCTGAAGCAATGAAATTATTCTAGGCCTCATTGCTCTGATACGCATCCACTAACGAGATCCATTCACTGGCCGTTTTATCAGGTACCTGCTCAGCCAATCACAAGGCAGCAATTCAGTGCATTTAGACATGGTCAAGATGACTTGCTGATGTTCCAACTAAGCATCAGAATGAGGAAGCAAGGGGATTTGCGTGGTTGCTGACTATTAGAAACTGCTGATATCCTCTATCTATATCGTCTCTAGGGTTTACAGAGGATGGTCTGAAACTGAGAAAAATATCCTGTGAGCAGCAGTTGTCTGGACAAAGATGCCTTTTTGATGTCAAATGCCAGAGGAGAATGGGCAGACTGGTTGGAGATGATGGAAACGGCAACAGGAACTAAAATAACTGCTGGTTCCAACCAAGGTATAAAGAATAGCATCTCTGGATGCTCAACACGTGGAACCTTGAGCCAGATGCTACAGCAGCAAAAGGACCACACCTGTATGTGTACGTTGTCACATACAGGTGACACCACCAGATGGACCAAAGGTGTGGACATTTTCTGCAGGATTTTTGGGAAAAGGTGAATAACTTAGTTAATAGAGCAGAAATGAGTTTGATGATGAGCTTTCTTGTCTTGATGACATAATGGTTAAATGATGGAAAACTGGGCATTTAAGTAAGTCAGCCGCCACCACGTCCACTGTGGGCATCTTGAATGCAAAAACACAAGAAAACGGACAAATCAAAGCACATGCTCTTGCTACCGAGAGGGGTCACTTAGTGCTGAAGATAGTTCACAAAATTTTAATTTAGCCATGCTCCAAATCTGTCACAGAGAGAGCTGAGATGTATTAAATCTAGCTCTGTAAGCCCACAACTCTCTGCGAGCTAAATATGAAAAGAGTGTGTGTAAAGGATGACTGACTCCTCATATGTAGGTGGATTCTTGCTCTTGATCCCTCTCATCCTGTCTCTGCATGTGACAAACACTTTCTGCCCACAGATGCACTTCACCAACCAGCCCTTCCGTCCTCGCGGACCTCCTCGGACATTCACACCAAACTTAATTTCCGGACTTGTCCGGATGATCAAACGGTGTGTGAGGGAGGTCTCGGCTCTGCTGACCTGTGTGATGAGGATCAACCGCTGTGCACAGCGGACAGCGACAGGGGGAGGACGTGTGCATGTGTGCATTTGTAACCTTCCCCCAAATTTTGACTCGTCACTTTCATCCCTGTCAAGCTGACAACCTCGATACTTCGGGCCGAAGCTCGTGGGTCGGTTTTCACCATCACAATCAACACCGCCATAGCCACCACCTGCTGATTTCATCAACCCACGTTTGTGGCGATGATCACTCCTGGTGGGCAGTGCATCAGTGGCTACTTTATCCACCGATGATTGGAGAAACCTTTTGATTCTTTTGATTTTTCCAGAATGCAACACAATGAGCCTTAATTGGCTTGTTGACAAAACACGAGGAAATACATAAATTTAAAGTGCTCATGCATGCGCCTGCATAATTCATTACACAGACACTGCAATCTGACATGTTATTAAACTCAAAATTCCATTAAACCTTAAAATAAATCATTTACATAAGTAAATATATAGAGTGGTGCACAAGTTCTGCAAGAGTTTGTTCAAACTGTGCAAATGCATAATAACAAGCTACCAGAGGTGGGTATTAATGAGTAGCTTTTGGAAAATAATATACTTCTAAGAGTAGTTTTAAGCGCTACATTTGGCAATGCTCAACTTGTTACCTTGTTCTTAATAATTTATTCAACGAGATATGCTTTATTTTTGCCAAAGTGATGCCACCATTGGAGCTCCCGAATGACGTAGTCACATGACAACACATAAACCATACACAGTGGTACAAACTCCTCTTAGACAGAGAATAAAAAATGCATAATAAGTAGCAGAAAGCTGTCTCTAATGTTAAACTGAGGAGGATAAACACCCCTGGATCACATACAGAACATGTTTCGCTTACGCATACACTCAATACTGACCTAAGGAAACATGTTGCAGTGAGTTTTACCAAAACCTTTTTGTTGGGGTTAGCCTGATGCTAATCTAGCTATGTTACAGAATCTCAGTCTTAAAAAGGATATTGACTCTTTAAGTGTTTGTAAACATTTCGTTAGACTCTGCGTAAGCTAATCCAATCACTATACATTGTCTTTGGAGGAAAGAATTAGCGTTAGCTACCAACGATCGCAAATTATGAACAGTCAACATGGGTTTGGTACAAGTGACTCCAGGTTTGTCATGTCAGAGGCTGATTAAAAAACATGATCATATCAACGTTTAGCAGTTTCAGTTTATGGAGAATTGTGAGAACATATAATAAACGTGTAAGCTAGAGGATAGAAAATATACGTTTCTGGAATTTCCGCTGAATAAATGTTTAAAATGTGGCGACCACAATAATTTGTCACTGTGGGCTCAGATTTAAATGATTAATCAGCGAAGATTACACTTTAACTTCATGGCTAGCCTGATAGACCGATATGTTTTCTGTCAACAGACGGGTTTACCTTAACAAAATGAGGACGTATACAGAACTAACAGACTCAGAAAATAAAAGTCGTCTTCCACTGAACCCTGTGTAAAGAACCTGGCTCTCGGTGGGTAACACGGGCAACTTTGAGAAAGTTTTATGCTGAAAAAGAGATTTTGAAATTTCTTTATGTGCCTGAATTTGTAATTTTGTTAAGATTATATATGTTACTTTTTAAAATTTTATTATTTGGAATTACCAGAGTTGGCAAATTATTTCATATATTTGCCTATCTGCTTAATCAAACACTTTGGCATTCCTTTTGGCTGAGTACTTTTTACTTCTACATAAGTAATGTTATTTTACTACTCTTACTTGAGAACAATTTTTGGCTACTCTACAAATGTCTGCAAGCTACTGAGCTACATGGTCACAAAGAGGCCTCACCTGTGCAACATCCAGCAGTGATGGCAGCATCGAACTGTTCCTCATCACGTTTACTGAATTATTGCACAAGTCTTCATAGGGAGGAACACAATAAGTGGACACACAAAGAGGAAGCGGACATTTCTTCAGTCTCAGCTCTTGTGTCAGAACCATTACTTCCATGAGGTCAATAAACAACCAATTTCATCTGCGCTGAAAATTTCCTTCCCTTCTGCTTGACAGGTTACCAGTGGGATAAATGGGCAATGTGCTATATATGGCTTGTATGTACTTTATTGTAGGGTCATAGAGCTGACACCTTAGTGCACGCTGAATAGCACAAATCATCTTTTAATTATAACTTTTTGAGGCTTACATCAATCAAGGCGAGCACTTGTGAGGTGCTAGTTCTTCAGTGTGCAGAAAATGGCTCTGAACTGTCACCCTCATCAACCATCCACCTCCCATAATTTTCTGCTCAGTCTTTCATTGAGCACTTGTCGTCTTTGTTTCGTTTCTTCTGGAGAAACAGTGCGCCATTTCATAAATAAATAAAAGCCTGGCAATGCTGTAAATATGCCTCCAGTCAGTGTTCATGCCTCCGCCCCTCTCCTTTTAAACTTCAGCATAAGCCAGCTTTAGTGCCATTAAAATAACTTGTCATGACAGTGTAGCCTGGGAGCAGTGCAATCAATTTCCATTACATCAAGGCCCAACTGGGCATCGCCACTGAACTCAGAGCTGGTAAGCAATCTCTCTGACCGAGGGTGGTTTGTGTGGTAGTGTGTCTGCATATGAGTGTGCAGAATAAAATGTGTGTGTGGAGCAAGAGGATTTACTGTTTTAATACACAACATGCCTTTTTTTTAAACAGTTGTAAGACCATATTTAAAATTTTTATCTCAAATTCATGGGGGCTGAAAACGTTTTGGAGACCAGTCTAATTTACCCACATAAGATTGGGTGAGATGATCACCAGCTGAACAATTCGGGTTCATCTCAGTACATCAAGCCTCTCCTCGAAGTGATTTAGAATGCACCTTTTGTAAAAAGACCAATCTGCAACTAATTAACATCAAAGTAATTTATGCCACAAAATTGATTTTTGCTCACTATAAATTATGCAGGAGTCCTATGCGCTGCTCTTTCCCATCTTCTTATCTCTCTTGTGGAATCAGAGGATTGACACGTGGCTGAAGTGTCCTTGATGGGGCATTTCTACAAACTGTCAGAGACAGAGGTGACAGGCAAAGAGGGGAAGAGTTGCTTCAAGGCTGTGTTCGTATGCACTCCTGGCCTTGAGTGATAAATCTAAAGTCACTCGACATCTAAAGCAACATCGCGGACACGCACGCAGGTACTCGGCTGTGCATCAGTCCATATGTGGTGTTTTTCTTGATGTTTATAGGCTCCATAAATCTTAAAATCAAACAACTTTTCTCTTACTTCTGATCTGATTTATATAACTGGTGTAGAAACACATTAACGCGAGCTTAGCACCGATTTTCACATCTCAAAAGCTGCAGCACTAAGTGAGTGCTAATTAGCAGAGTGAAGGCATTAATTATGTAACATGCAATCTTAATTAGCAATCCCAGATGTATGGTGTGTCAGAGGAACATTTGTAAGCACAGTTAGCTGATTGATAGATATTTGATTAGATGTTTGACGGAGGCCCGTCTTCAAAGGTGATGGGAAGTTTGAGATTCTGATATCACCTGGAGTATTAGAGTATCTTTCATATCCTTTTGACACACATCTCGCCTTGTGATGTAGAAATCCTGATCAGAGCTGAGGTGCATTGATTTTAGTTCCAAATTTTGTTATAGTTCAGTTTCAGCTGTTAGAAAAATCTGGTCTGTCAAATAACAAGGAATCTGTCAAATACCTTCCGACGGTGTGTAGTATGGGCTAATAAGCTTTTTATCTCACTTCCATTCAGAGGGATTATTACCAAGGCTGCCGCTTTTAAAGATCAAATCGATGAAAGCATGGATGCAGAGCACATGATCTTTTTTGTATTTTCTGCTCTAACAGTTATCACACCTGTGGAACTGTGCACAGTTCACCTTCAGTACAACAAAGTCCTTAAGGTATTCACTAATGATAGAAGTGGGTTCAAGTTGAGCCCGGAGGATGATGATATATTTGCTTCCTTCCTAGTAAAAGAGTCTTTGGAAGTTGAGGTATAGATTGATAAACATCGCTACTTATTGCATGTAGACCAGCCAACAAGGTGCTGAAGCAACAATGGTAACACTGGAAATCAAACTATAACATGAAAATGCCTCAAAACAAAGTAAAGTTAACAGAAAATCTACATCGAATAATTCAACAGACAACTAAATGACTGTTGATGCAACATTTTCCCTCAGTGAAAATGATGTCTTAATATGATTTTGCTGGTTTCTCTGTTATGCCAGAGGAACATCCATCCATCCATCCATCCATCCATCCATCCATCCATCCATCCATCCATCCATCCATCCAGGTGATTCTATTGATTTTACCTGAAATGTCTTGTGTTTCCATGCTTGTGACATATGTCAAGCAAAAGTTTATTCAAATAGCACACTGCTCCTTATCCCGATGCACTCACCATGTTTTCATTTGCCGATCATATTGCAATATTTTCAATGATTGCTTGAAAATATAGGCAATCAACAGAATTGAAAAAACATTTTTGAAAACTGTCGTTTTTTGTTTTTTTTTAAACAGACGAACAACAAGCAGGCTGATGTGGAAAACAAGAAAATAAAGGAGGTGATTAAAAATAGAATGTAACCAGACATATTGATACAGCACACTGAGGTTAATGCATTAAACGTTTTCCTGCAATATCTGCACATGGTACCAAGTTGCAGCTTTGGCCTCTAAAACATCCAGTGCTAAGCCACTTATGATATACTTTAAACAAAAAAGATCAGTTTCTAATTAAACAAAGACGGGTAACTGAGGAAGATGATTACTCTGAACATACAGCAACTAAAAACATGTGATGACGGACAGACAGATGGAGAGTTTTACCAGGTAACATACAAAACTATAGATGAAGAACACAGAAAATCTAAAGAAAGACACAGATGAATAATCTTCATCTTTTGGTGTTTGGCATCTTTATGACGTTTTCATAAAGAACGTCAGTGTGCCATCAGGACAATTCAGAAGCACAAAGTTTTAAGATTGAAAACTTGTGTAGTAGTAGAAATTAAAAACTACCACCGAGAAGGCTTCATCACCTTTAGTTTTTAGCCTGGATCTGGAAACGTGCAAAAGACCTCAGCGCCGAGGATGGATTATGAGGCTGTAAAAAGTTCAAACAGGTAAGGGGGTGCAATGCTTTGGAGACTCTTAAAAGTGAGTAATAAAATGTTAAACTGGATCCTGTAACGGACTGGAAGCTGTTATGGAGAGGTCAGTAAAGCTGTAATGTGATCATTTTTTTTCATTTTTTTTACCAGTTATAAGATGAGCTGCTGAAGTTGAAATGACAACTGATCATCACCAGCATACAAAGAATTACAAAAAGCCTTTGATGTTCTAAGGATATATATAGTCTTCACTAACAAGCTATTTGGTTTATCTAATCTAAAAGGCACAGTTGAAAACTACACCAATATGTAATGTTTGTCTAGATATTAAGCTCAGAAACCCCGTTTCGTCCACCCTTGTTCGCCATGTGTCCGAAGTCTTACGATAAAACGCCAAGAGCAATACTCTTGTTTGTTCAAAAACAACACTGGTGCCCAGAAAGTGCCACTTCATCAAACAAAGGGACACTGATCAAAGTCACCTAACCTTGTGGAAAGCCGGCCAACTCAAACCGCCTTGTTTATGGGGCTTCACATCTGCCAAGCTGAGCCAAAAGAGAGAGGAAAAAAAATAAGGCATCCAGACACATCGTGCCAATTACACGTCACTGTTTCATTGGAGCCAACGATACAGACACAGCAGATGACCTAAGGATACAGATGAATGCAAATGGAAGGTGACAGATTTCCACAAGCTTTATATCTCTGACTGTTTTATCTGAGAGGATTCAAAGTGAAGCCATTATGTTAAAACCACCTTTGGCTGCAAATCCCAAACACATTTGACAGCCATGCACATTTCAGTAAAATTACAGCCTGTGCTGATATACAGTAACCAAGTAACCACTTCAGGCTGAGAACACCATGCTCTGCACACGTTTCACGCTCTGCTGTTTCGCCCCCCCCCCTCCTCCCCAACCTTCCACACTGTAAACTCTGCAATCCCGTCTCCTGCGTGCTGCTGCTCCTGTGATGGCACCAGGAGGTGGAAACCCACTGGGATGCTGAGTGTGCACTACAGTACGCGCATGCTGCTGCTGGGGTGAGTTGACTCACTGGGCCGGGGTAGCGATGGCAGGGGAACACATAACAAACTGCCTGCCAAACCACAGGGGGTGGGGGGCATTGCTGAAAACAAGGGAGACATAGTGGAGAGTCAAAGCACTTAATAGAGGGGAGTGACTGCATGTGTTAGGGTTGGACTCATGAAGATCGTAAAAACAAGCTTAAACAAGCACTAATAAACATTTCATATACAATAAAAACGTGCAGACTTGTGTGTGATAATGTTATAAAATGAACATTGCATGCAAATTAACAAAACAGGTAAAAGTTAATCATCTTCTGAGGGAATGGATCTATTTCGCTGATCATCCTCAGGACAATTTTAGTTTGCTGGAGAGCCTTCTGCTAATTAAAGCTGCGTTTGAAAAAAGAAAACACCTAAAAATAAACCCACCTCATCAACCCAAATCAAAAATAAGCACTGCAACCGTGCAGAGTGCTTAATCTTCACTATAATTGAGACCCAATTATGTCGTAATTTAATTTTGACATGTGGTTTTGTTGATAGTGATGGATGGGCGAGCCCGCGTGCAACACGTGCAGACAATTTGGGTCCAGATTTAAGTCTCTGAAAACATCAGAGAAATAAAATTATCGTACGAACATGCACTGGGGTTGATTCAGCAAAGAAATGCAAGGGGACAATATCAGAGGAGGAAGAGATGAGACAAGAGTCAACATCGGACAAAGAGAGCGCAGCCAAGAGACAGGATGCAAGATGAATGCAGAATTAGTCGTCGTTAGTTCAGTAGAGCTCCTTTAAGTCTCTTAAAGATAGTTTTCATGAAATCCAGCCGGACTTTACCTAAATCTGTTTTTAAATGGCCCAAAAGTAGCTTTGTGGTTTGGCCACAAAAGCAGGGTTCCCGCAGCTATCATGGACATCACTACAAGGGATGGAACCATTGTGGAACTGGTTACAGTTCACACATGACACTGTCATGTCACATCAAGTTACAATCACAGGTCAGAATGAATTTGCTTAAAGGATGGTTGGTCTTTTCAAAAATCCTGCATTGGGTGCACCGATACGATCTATGATCTGCATCCAAAAGAACTCCTGAAAAACCAAACACAATCTGTCAATCTTATATTCAACTTGTGTCAAATAAAGAAACATAAGACTGTTCCAACAAGCCTATGATGTCCTAATGTTGCCCACAGAACCAAGCATGAAGATAGTTTAAAGTTGAACCTATTTCTGTTTATTGCTCGTTTATTTTCCCGTCATGGAGGATTATCTTTTTCTTTTTAAAAAGATCAATCAGCAGCTTTGTAGCTTTTTAAAGAAGGGAGAAAAAAACCCTGATTATTGTAGATTTAAAAAATACAAAAATATGTGCACAAATTACATCTAACCAGGGTTTTAACTCGCATCTTGAGGTCTTCCTCAGTGAATTCAGTTTTCAGCTACTAACTTTTTTGGGTCATTGCTAGATTTCAGCCGTGAACCCACATTGTAGGGAATAAAGCTTGTAACAAACAATACAAGGATAAATAACCATTAAAAAAAAACAATTGAAACAAATACTTCAATAAAGGATTGCTACAGGTGACTGATCTACAATTATCTGTCATGTGCTTATGCTTTTGACTCTAAGGAATACGTTAAAATGATATGAAATGTAGCTGGATTATCTGATATTAGCAGAAAAATACTACTATGAAAGTCAAGAAGGTGTAAAAGCTCTATTGCCTGCAGTGCTAATACTGTTCAAACGATCCATGCTGTAGCTACAAATACACACTTTGTATTGTTGTGTACTGTATGTGTCACACATCACATGACTGATCAAAAAACAAGCTCTAGCAGAGTGGCGGAAGAAGCCTGACTGGGGGAAGAAAAAGAGGAAAAACACATTTTCTCACCCATTTCCACAGCAACCAGATGCTTGAGTGACAAATCTTAATTAATCCACCGACTTCCCGCAGCGATGTGACGAGTGATGAGAACAGCTCGCAGAAGGACCTGCGCTGCAGCCTCAGAGCATCGCGAGGGTGTGAGGATCATAGCGCCATGCCAAGGGCATGACTTAACAGCAGTCGAGATATTAAAATGAACCCAGCCCTGATATCTGCCGACTGTGTGAATTCGGCAAATTTTTAATCAAACTGCACTGACATCCACATACATTTAAGCCTTGTTAAGTTCCCATAATGCAATGTAATAACAAATAACTCCTGAAGAGAACGCATTGAAATAGAAAACAGTATGAGGCAATACAATTGATTCACCATGCTTATTTTCTATTCATCAGGGCCCTCTAATAAAATGACAAAATATAAAAGGTAATGATATAAAAAAGATGTGCCAATTAATAAAGCTCATCAAGCACCTGCTGATTACACGGTGTATCAAATTCTCAAGAAGAAAAGGATTACTTTGTAGATCCACTCAGAGCATCGTCGTCTCCCTTTCACTGGCACCCTGGCCAAATTAATTATCTTCCATCAAATAAAGGAAAATTAATATCCAACCACATTCATATGCTAATGAGTCAACTCAGGGATGAGAGAGGAAAAAGGTAAAGGCCACCAAATGGTGTTGAGAGTGGATATACTTTGAATAAAGGTGTAATATCAAACAGGAGCCCTGACAACAACCTCCTGTTAATAATACAACTTCATATAACACAAGTTAGATTCCTCATGCCACCAACAATTCAAATGCCAAATGTATTTTAACTCAGTCAAACTGAAGCATCTCCTGAGGACTAGAATAAAATGTTTTTGAATCAATATGTTCCAGCCGTAAAATTCACCATGGTGACAGGGTCGCACATATAATGGGTAATGACAATGAAGTAAAAATTTTCATTTTTGTGTAAATCAGGCAGTATTGGGTTGGAGGGAGGACTTCTTTGTATTATTTTGGATTACTCTGATTTGATGAAGAGGAAGATGTGATTTCTCATGTACATTGGGTTTGTTGGATGGTGTAGGGCCTTCCCGGTAGACTGTAGCAGTGTACCCCTTTAGGTTTGTTCTATGGTTGGTGTTGCAGCCATATTGGGACAATATTTAAGATGATAGGCATTTAAAGTTGTGCAGCTCTCACAGAGTTCTGACTATTTTCGTTCCTTTTTATGGATACATAATGTATTGACTACTCTCAGGATGAAAGGACCATTTCACCCAGTAGAACAAAAAGTGTTTCTGAACAGGATTACCAACTATAGCTTTAACCTGCATGTGTAAACCTTGCCAAAAGCTACAACAATAGTGGATTACAGTGACTTGTAGTCAAGCGTGGCCCAAAGCAGAGGTTCTCCCTTGTCAATCCCCATAAATATGTCCTTTTTAGGTCAATTCTCCACAAACTTCTTTTTTATATGTTGTTTTTTAACACTCTAGGTCATACTATCTGTTTTTGGTGTATAATACCAACTATCATACCAGAGAATCAAAGAGCAGACAATGTTAAATGTCTTCATTTCACAATTTCATCACCTGCAGTTTAACAAAACTATCATTTCAGCAAGTGGACAAACAAATCCATTAGGTTTTCTTTTGAGACTGGGATACTTAAATGATCAATTACCACATACCTTATGGGCTTTTCTGCATTTAATATGTTAGTTTTGAATTTAACAAAGTTCAGGTTAACATGTTTTACAGGTATCTTTCACTTTGTCTATACATGCAGAAAAAAGCCCCACAAGGAAGACATATTCAGGACAAGGCTTCCATCATTCAATGGCACTAGCTGGGCTAAAGAAGCTAGTACTTTTCATATGCAGCCTGTTATATTTCTGAACACTGAGCCTTAAACTAGACACTGAAGTAGCATGACACTATCTAGCAACAAACTACTGTGCACTCAAGAGAAATTGGTTTTGAAAGCCCCAGACTGAAAGGTTATCGAAATGTGCATTGGTTTGAGGATTGCTTGAAGCCAAGGAGCCGCGAAAGTATCAGCACTGCCGACTGAAAACACTCCGACCTCAAAGACACGAGGTGAAAACAAGAGTCTCTTAAAGGAGGAAGGCAAGAGCACTTCATGCTGAGCGATATTTTCATGATAGTTTTCAACCTGGTTATTTATATGCTGCTGCTGGAAAAACAAACCCCTCCTTTTCTTCAACCAAACACACTTCAGTGTGTGCTGGTTCTAAATAAGAAAAGCAGGTTAACGGCATCAGTCCCAGCTCATTAGCTGCAGTCTATTTTACACAGTAAAGTTGCCGCTCTCCTGTGTATCTATTTCCCTGCTCTTCCTTTATTCGGCGGTGTTTAATTTAAGACATCAAATAGTGCGGCTTACAAAGGAGTCCAAAAACCCACCAATTTCTTTTCAAATTTAAACGTTGCTTCCAATCACACATCCGAGAAACTAATTATGATTTCTGCTGTGCTCATCATAATCAATTAAAATCTGACCTTTTGTCCCACTGCACTGCTTTGAGAAGGCCTGTAGGCTGGTGATAAATGGGGGAATGGTGTGGTTTTTAAAAGTGAGAGTGAATAGTAATTATCTGAGAGGTTGATGGTAATATTCCATAAAGGTTTATAGTCATCCTAAATTAACAAAGAACATATCCACATGAAAAGGTCAGATCTGAAGCACAGCTGTCTATGTGGTTTACTTAAAGCCCATTTACCACAATAAGCATGTATTGTCTGATCAACATCTGTTTCAGTTATAAAAACATGATCTTAAAAGGAGTCTGAACAGTTTAGTTTCTGTTAAAAAAAAGAAAAAGAACTTGTATGCCACCATTGGGCTTTGCATTGCAATACATTTTGGGTGATGTCACATGGTTGCTATGGTCTCAGCCCTATGAGTGAGTGAGTGAGTGAGTGAGTGAGTGAGTGAGTGAGTGAGTGAGTGAAAGAGAGAGATTCTTCGTTGATCCCAAGGGGAAATCGTAACAACTCAGCAGCAGCACAAAAACAAATAAAGTACTATGCAACAAAAATATGTAATGAAATATACAATTGAAACTAAATTGAAATTAAAAATTAGAAGTGCCGACTCTTGCCCTAGTCCGGTTGTAAAAGTCTTAACCAGGCTACTCACTGTGGTGCCCCTCTACCCCCGCCTAGTGTGCTGTTAAACAGTCTGATGGCCCTGGGTAGGAAGGAGTTC
>JBBBVU010000026.1:11103238-11115495 GCA_037177055.1 Atherinosoma microstoma
CTGTGGAAGTCCAGTACCATCTCCTTGGTCTTAGAAGTGTTGATGTGCAGCTGGTTCTAGAGACACCACACCACAAAGTCCTTTAATAGATTCCTGTATTCCCCCTCCTGCTCCTCCCTAATGCAGCCAACAATCATTTTATTATCCAAGAATTTCTGGACGGTACATAGTTCAGAGTTGTACTGGAAGTCAGCTGTGTAGAAGGTGAAGAGGAGGGGGGACAGGACAGTACCCTGCGGTGCTCCTGTGCTGCTGGTCACAGTGTCCGATGTGCGGTCCTTCTGCCTGACAAACTGCGGTCTGTCAGTGAGGTAGTCCGTGACCCAGCGCACGAGGTGGGCGTCGACCTGCATCCTGGTCAGCTTGTCCTGCAGGAGGAGGGGCTGGATGGTGATGAAGGCACTAGAGAAGTCAAAGAAAAGAATTCTCACAGTGCCGCTTTCCTGGTCCAGGTGTGTGTGGATTCTATGCGGAGGAAGAGGGTGGCGTCCTCAACCCGCACTTTCTCCCTGTATGCAAACTGGAGAGGGTCCTCAGCCTGCTGAACTTGTGGTCTGATGGAAAGGGCGACCAGCCGCTCCATCGTCTTCATAAGGTGGGAGATGAGCACCACCGGTCTGAAGTCCGCTGGGGTGTCTTCTTGGGGATGGGAATGAGACACGATGTCTTGCACTAACAACTCCCAGACGCAGGCTCAGGTTGTAGATGAGTTGGAGCGGCTCTCCAAGCTCAGCAGCACAGGCTTTAAGCACCTTTGGCGACACCCTGTCTGGCCCAGCTGCTTTCGTGGCACAGACTCTCTTCAGTTTTTCTGCTGACCTGCTCAGCAGAGATGGTGGTGGTCAAGCGCCATGTTGTTTGGGGTGAAAGAATGAGGATGGGTGGGGGGACGGGGGGCCGAATGATGGAGTGAGAAGGGGAAGGAAGAAAGGGGGGGGAAGTGGGGGTTGTGGATGGAGTGGTGGAGGCTGAGGGGCTTGGGGGGCTGCATGGAGTCAAACCGGTTGAAGAAGGTGTTGAACTTGTTGGCTTCTTCCCTGCCCCCTCTACTGCACAGCCGGTGGTCTGGTTACAGTTCTGCTGAAGCTTCTTCTCCAGCTTGTGCCGGAGCTCCCTCTAGGTGTTCTTCATCTCCATCTTGTCCTTGTTCTTAAAGGCCCTCTTCTTCCTGTTCAGAACAGCTCTCACTTCGCTAATGATCCACAGATTGTTTTTAGCGAGGCAACGAACTGTTCTGACCGGAACCACTATGTCAAAGCAAAAGTTGATGTAGTCTGTCACGCGCTGAGTTACACTGTTGATGTCCTGAATGAGCTTGAGCCTCTTCTGTGTCATCCTCATGCAAGCTCAGCAGTACACTTCAGTCAGTAGTTACAAAGCAGCATCTGAGGATCTCCTCAGCTTCCGGGGACCACATCCTGAAGGATCTGGTGTTGGGGGGGCAGCCCTTTCACCAAAGCTGTGTAACTGAGGCTGCAGGAACACCAAGTTGTGATCAGACTTGCTGAGGGGGTGGGGGGGTGGGATATTGTCTGTGTATGCAGGTACATTGACTCAATGTTATGGTTCAACCTTTTCAATTTGAATCTGAGCTCATTGACAGAAAACAATGGAATCACATGATGACTGTCAGACAGATGAAGACAGAGTGGACCCAATTATCTGCTGATTGTGCAGCAGGAAGTTTATCAGTGCCATCAAACACTTTTTAATGTGTTACAGTTTGCCTTAAACTTACAGTCATCCTCTTGTTTTTCCAGCTGTTTACCTGCATAGATATGATCCATAGTTAACTCGTTATAGACATCTACCGGCCACTGTACCGCTGCATTCGTATTGAGTTGAAGAAAGCTAACCCTAACCCTTAGCCTACTAAATGAAGCTGTGGGTTGTCTGGTGCTTCCATGCCCAGTCCCATTTGCCCTCACCTCCTCGTCATCTTTTTGTTTCAAGGATAACCAACATCTTTGTCTGTCATCATCCCAAAATGCATTACCCAGATAATGGTGACTTCAATATGTCAAAGTAGTAAATATATAACATTTTAAAGTAAACAGGAGTTTCCACATGTCTTAATGAATTTTAGCTTTGCAGGGTTATAACATATTAGGCCAATGAGTGCTAATCATCCCTTTAAGGAGAAAAAAAATCATTCTTATTGACAAGCAAAGAAATAAAAAATAATTACAAATAAACTGATTTTTCAGAGTTTCCAACCAGAAAATAAAAGGACAACAGAGCACACGTGAGCCAACACAGTGGTTTTTACATGTGGGAAAGATTTCCTAAAAAAGGTAAAAACTTTTTTTTCTCTCTTTTTTTTGTCAGTTTGCTTATTTTTCTTTCCCTCTGTTGTTACTTTTGCTCAAATTCAGACTTTGTTTTAATCGGCCCTCTAGCTGATATGATAATGGGGATAAATAGCTGACAATTTCCTCAACAACTGAACCCTAGAATGCTTATCAACATGATTAATTGAGAAAATTAGACAAACCTGGGTTTTTTCCCCACATAAGTGTGAATAACAAAACTAGTGGTGGACAATAATTCAATATAAAACCAGTGAATCCATCAAAGTCTCATATTCCTTCATTTTTGGGGATAATCACATCAAGGCTTATGGACTGCGGCAACAATTCAACTTAGATCATGAAGCCTCCCACACTGCTTAAATACCATGCATAGAGTTCTTTCCAAAAGTAAAATCTTTCTCCTCATAAGGTGAGATTCATGTGTGTTCGAAGGCAGTTGAAGCAGGTAAAAGGGAGATCTATAAGCACAGTTCATATGATTTGTACAGCTGCCACAGCTGAAGAAAGGAAAACACTGTTTTAAAAAAGCAACAGAGCCATAAGCAAAGTGAAACCACTCGTTTCTTTCCAAAGATAAAAAGATCTCCTGCTACACAAAAAGCAATGAGAAGTTTTATTGCTCTTTGTTTCTTTGAGGTGAAACTGCATGTTCTAACTTGCTGTAAAAGTCAAGTTTTGGTGAAACTGTTCATTTGCATCTCTGCTGTGAGTGGAATTCTGCCAGAGTTCAAGACTTTTCTTCAGTAAAATAAAAAAAAATTATATTTACAATTCACACGGGTTTCTTGAAAATGTACACACCGTTTCTTTAAGAGCGACAGTACAAGATTCAACCCTCATTAAAGTACTAGCCAATAAAAACAAGTGGTAAATGGTCAAAAATGAGATCTTTTAAGGTGTTTTGATTGATTGATCGTCCCACATTTAAAGCAGTTTGTTCCCTTCACAAAATACAGTCTTCTTTTTTCCCTCTCTCCTTCATGCAAGAAAGGGAGCTTTCACCATGTCACACAGATGCAAGTTTCTAGTAAGGTTCACAAGGTACCAAAACATATTTTACTATGCAGTACAGCTAAAAGAAAAAGGTCACAAAGATGTAAAATTAAATGTAACAGCATCCGCCTGCATCCACCTCTGGCTTTTAAAACAAGATATATAAAATGATGAGCATCAATGTTTAACTGTTGTGAATAGACCAGCCCTTCCCAGCATTCATAGCTTTATATGCCAGTTTGGATTTACATTCTGTAGAATGTGAAATGAACAAACTGCAGGAAGCAGACTTCAACACAGGGTTTTGCACCGATAAGTGATCGATTTTCTTGTTTTTTTTTTGTCTGTCCTGTCGTCCTCCAGTGATACTTGATGCAGGGCCACCTCAGGCGAGGACGGGAATAAGTTATCCAAAAGGTTTGGTTTGTTTGCCACATTTCCATTAAGGGGTCTAGCTTGGTCTGGACAGTACTGTACACCTTCTTTTGTGCTACTACAGGCAGAATATGGGAAAGGTGCCAAAATATCCGATCCAACCCTTCCTACCTTTTTTGGGACCATTCTATTGGGTCTCAATCTTACCGACCCTAAAGGGTTGAGCTTTACACATTGCAATCCATTGATTGGTCAAAAGATATGTTGCTTTCTGTGCAACTTGGCATGTCAAGAAGAAAGAACACAAATGCCTGGATGAACGCTGTTTGCATGTTTTGTTTATGTGCTGCATTTTTTGTTATAATTCAAGGAAGGCGTTGCCACGCTGTGACTATTAGCTTTCCAAATTGTACCCTGCCTAAGGGTACAGTTGGCTTTTGAAATGCAACAGAGATCAGTGTTTACCATGTCAAACCACACAAAACCGTACAAAGCCAGACCATTTGATGGAAATGGGGCTAAAGTGACTAAGTGCAGTGTGAAAGCAAACGTGGACTGAATGTTGCAGCCTCCAATTGAACCAAGTCCCTAATTGTACTAAGTCTAGCAGAAGTTGGAACTTAAAATTCCCATTTCCCTTTGGTTTGGGGATTAAAATACAAACATTGGTGAATTAGTTGTCCCATAAGCAACAGTTTTTGACATTAGCTCCTAAAACCTTGAACGAAACATAGGGGGAAGCGATGGTAAAGCACAGAATTTGTGGAGCCAATAAGTGACAGAAGAATTACACCGTTAAGTTCTGCGGTTAATATTTCTGCTGCTTTGGCATGTGGTCTGAGTTCTCAGGCTTTTTACCTTATGCTCTATCAGGCTCAAAATAACATCTACGTAGAGTTATTGAGTGCTACAGATCTCAAAAGAGGCAGACCCTGAGGGAGAGGGGTGGAGTAGGATCATGGGTCACTCCACGCCCCTGCAACGCTCCACTTGAGCAGAGATGTAGATTAATGGAAGAAAAATGAGCTTGAGCGTCTTCTGTGTCATTTTATCCAAAGTATGTCACAGACATTTCATTAAGACCCCAGGAAATTGTGTCAACGGATCCTCAAAATTACAGTCATTCTGCTAATAAAAAACAAAACAAAACAATGAAACTAATTTAAAGTCAAAGTTTTATTCATCCGTAAATGTATTTAAAATAGCAGGATGTTTGGAAGTGTGCTGCATCATAGTCACTTCACTGGTAAATTATGGAGATATTACTGACAAAATCCCAGAACTGGGTGAAATAAACACATTTGCAATATGATTTTATGAACTATTCATGAGGCCAGCCTTATATTTGATCATGTGCTCCTGCAGGAAAGAAAGTTTAAAGTCTATTCTTCATGCAGAGTCATGGTAAATGCTGCCTGTTAAAGGAAAGGTTTAAAAAAGAGAAACCATTTATGCCTGCATTTACACTGAATGTGGAAATAAACCCACAGAGACAGCAGCTGAAGGGTTATTTCTCTCCAACAATCATAAATGCTGCTTCTCCTGCCATGGACCTATCATTAATCATGTCTCTCTGCCTGTTTTGAAATGCTGAACGTCTCAAAAGTAGACAGAAAGATTAAGACTTATTCCCCCTGGATGACATTTTGAGGATGGTGAGAAATGATTTAAGAGTCTGCTCGGCCTTCACCAGAGTCTGTCTTTAAAAAAAGGCCCACAAAAGTGTAATCAAATAGCAGTTAGTAGAAGGTGGATCGCATCTGACCATCTGACCGTCACGCTACGACGACGGCGGCGATGACGCACGTTTATCCATTCCGAACCTTTTCATTTGTCTCTATTTAGTGACAGCCTGCGTCAGACATTGGTTTGTGTTTGTACAGACTACAGGATAGGTGAGCTTGGCCAAATGAGTCACACACAGGAGGATCTGTGGTTGTGTGAAAGTGTACAAAGCACAGGAGCAATTTTGGTCCAAAGAGTGTGAATCCTTATAAATAAGAAATTTATGCTGCTGCACAGGAAATGCAATACCATGTTAAATCCAGCAGGTAATCAGTGCTTTCTGGCACCAAGAGCAATATAACACACTGAAAGGCAAAAAACAATTCAAAATGTATAATATAGCTTCTTTAAAATCAAACCTAAGAGTCAAAGTGTCGGAACTCATGACACACACACACACACACACACTGTAAAGTTCAGGAACGAGTTGTCTATAATTAAGCTGTAAATTTGGGGTTCTGCCGATCCAAAATGCTCCATGTCAACCTTGGCTGTGACAGAGTCAGCGACAAGCGATCTGTCACCCGCTTTGGGTTCATGCTTAAATATTTCAGCAGCCTTCAGGAAAAAAGTGCTGAAGTGGCTCGGTGCATTTCCCACTGCTTAGCAATTAAAGCAGCCGAGAAGTCGGAGAGACAAGCAGCATTACCGAGTGTGCCAGTTCTGGAAATCAGCTTAAAAAGATTTTTTTTTCCAACAACCTGAAACAACTGATTTATAGCAAATTACAGTTTTAAATGACATGACATGTATGAAACAATAATAAAAAAAAAAGGTTGTGGCAACTACTTTTGTTTAGACATGAATTAATATTTACATCAGTGTGCAAGCATTGACATTCCTTCTTCCTGGAAAGAAAAATAAACTGCTACGTCTTCATTATTTGACAGAGGATTGGTGGAAAAAAAGACAAACCCAAAACAAACAAACAGTTGGAGTCTGCAGCAGGGAATAATAATAATAAAAAAGAAAGTAGAAAGTTTCCTTACCTGTGACTGACAGCTCAGTCGTCCTCCGTACCACAAAGTTTCCAAAAGGCAGTTCACAGGTGTAATTCCCAATGTCATCTTCTCGTACTTCTTTGATGGACAGAGTGTCCCTCTTCCTCTCTATGGTCTCTCTCCATTTCTTTGGCTTGCATTCCTTGTTTTCCAAAAGAAAATATGAAGCAAGGAGATGCAGCACATCAGTATAAAGGAAACAAACTGAGTTAGTTAAACCTCATTTCAAGTGGACGGGATGCTAAAAAGTTACAGGGACAACATTTTGCCATAGAGTAACATTTTAAACATCACATTGGAGGAACTTAATTTCAGACATTAGTTTTGTTCTGACTATGTTGTTAAGGTTTAAACTGATATGTGACTTGATGGTCATTGCAGTTATTGTCACTGGTTCCTAGTACAGTCCAAAGTGAGACAAGGGTGCATCCTCTCTTTCTTCTTCCTACTTGCAATAGTCTCGATCACAACCAACACAACAGCAGGCAAACCCAGAGCATCCAAGTGACCCAGTCCTCTCAGCTGGAAGACTTTCCTTTCCTTTCAATAAACCATTCCAACATGCAATCTAAAACTGAGGCTCAACAATTATGCCAAACAGATCGCTCTTTACATTAACACTTCCAAAACTCAAGTGATGTGCATAAACTTGGTCCCCACAGCACCCATCCGAGTGAGTGGTCCATCATTTGGGTTTCTGGAAGACTTCAACCATCTTGGCAGCCTTATCAGCAAGGACAGTGCAGTCCAAAAAGACATGAGAACAACAGGGATAGGCTTGGGATACCCTTTTCCCAACTCTGTTAAATCTGGACGTCTGAACAATATGGCCTCAAAACAAAGATGCTCAGCAATATCAAGTCTAGTCTGTTTGCATGTGGCCAATTCAGACATGAGGAGACTTGAGGTCTTCCACAACAGCTGTCTTGAACAAATTTGCCAAATCTTTTGGCCTAACAAAATACCCAACAACTGTACAAGAAAGCAAAGCATTACCAAGGACATTATATTATGGACATGTGGAAGGACCTTAACACAAACTTTGGAGACCCAAAAACACCTGATACAGAACTGTGAAGGAGCTTCAAAAGATGAACATGTCATTGGGGCGGAAGCACAACATGTGCCAAGGACCGTATTTGATGGAAAGAGCTCATTGAAGCCTCACAGAGAACAGTTAGCAACTTTATGATTCTGCATTCATCATTCTGAAACGAGACCACTGGGGTTGGCACCACAATTTGCTAAATTTTCAGACTTATGTATAAATTATCTACTAAATTGTTTGAATTGTGTAAATTAGTTCAGAGGTAACAGTCGGATCAGAGTAAATGAAAGTTAATTCAATATCAAGAGCTCAAGTTTGGGGCAAAATAATACATAATGCAAATGTGCTAATCATTTGGGTATAAACTTGTTAACTTCTTCATGCATTAATGCAGAATATGTGCCATACTAAAGTTATTGTGCAGGATAAATGGCTGCTGAGTTAGTCCTTTGGTATGTTTTATTAATTTTAGGTATAATGGTTTGTTTCTGCTCTGTCTCTAGACAAAATATTAGCTTGTAGCTTTTTTTCTAACCACACATATGTGCAATTGAGATGTTATACATACAATTTACTCCCATGCATGTTTATTTATTTATCTATTTAAATATTTAGCCAGGAACATGCAGGATTAACTAAATAATGACCTTTTTTCCAACCCAAACTTACTTGAAATAAATGAATGGATCAATGAAATGGTCTCACAAGGAACTAAAACTAAATACACTTTACCATGCTGGACTATGTAATAGGTTGATTGGCTGGCTGTGTCCCTGCCTGGCTCGGGTGCATACAGTTTCTATCTTGCTGGTTAGTAACAACATCAATGCCAAAATGCATCTTATGTTTAGCTCAGAGCCTGAAAACAGATTACATTCATGATATGTAGCAATGACAATTTTTAAAAATGCTAATATGAAAAAATAAGATTTTTTTTTTTCAATGTTTATGAAGCATGTTACTCAACATGACCTTTGTGAGCTGGTCAAGAGAGTTTAGTATTTAGTTTTTTTCTGAAGCCATTTTAATTAAACAATAAGTGAAAAGTTATATTTAACTCATCTGTAAAGCTGAAATTAAACCGTGTTTTGTATGCATGAAAAGGAAGAAGTCAGTGTACTTTGTTGATGCCTCTGTCCAAATACTGCATGTGACTCATTATTTTCTCATTTTTCAGGGTATGTTTGGATTCATAAGCAGATCATCTGCGAAATTTGTCCTATATATGCCACTGTTTCATGTACTGATTGATATGTTATTTCAAGCAGAACGCAGAAGCTGAAATTGCACCAGCTTATTTACGAGTCAGTGTAGAACAAATTCAGAGTTCTGCTGCTAATTAGAAAGACAATTCCTGTTTGTGTTAAAAAGTCATTTCTGAGAGCATGTTAAAAAAATAAGAAAAAGAAAAAAAAGGAGAGTCAGACTGTTGCATGGCGTGAATCGAGCAGAGACTACAGAGAATGCAAAGTTGACGTCACTTTTGTTTAGATTCCCTATTGTATTCTCACTTGTTCTGACGCTGTCTTTTTCTATGCACATACCCTGAATTCTAATTTCCTGAGAGTTAAAAGAATCTTAAAATCTAAATCACTAAGCATTTATAATCCTCATTAACAAATATTCATCTGTTATTGCATCTTACACAAAACATATTTTCAATGGGTTTCAGCATTAAAGTCTTCTCTCACATTAATTAGTTGTATTTCAATTATTGCTGCCAAATTCCATTTTTTATTTTCATTTCCCGCCTCCATTTCTCCTACATTAAATTTGACCCCCTTTTTTTTTGCCAAGCTCTTGTCTAAAAATCAGTGCAATGCAATACACAACCATTGTACTGTGTCTATAACGATAAAATGAAGCATGGGGGAGTCATGCTTCTATATACTTGATGTAAAATCTGCTGCTAAATTAGAGATGTGCGATGCTACAAGATTTAGTATTGATCCATTACAGAGTAAATAAAGGGCTAGTATTGTCGGTACCAATGCCGAAACAAATACCTTTTAATAGGGCTGTCAAAATTAATGTATTGATGCAAAGAGATTCATATGTTGAACATTCATTTTAAACACAAAAACAACCACGTTATTACTCACGGCATAAAAATCTGAATTTGGCATTTTCTTGGCGAGAGAAGCTGATTTTGGGCATGTAGGTGCCCTTTCACACCAGTGAACCGAATCCACCAATAACTACTTTATCCTCCTTATCTATGAAGATTCTGGCTGCTGTTTTCAAGTCTTACATTAAAGTATCAATATTATCACACTAGTATTGATTGATATTGATACCAACGTTGGTCTTGATATTTGGATCGATCCTCCCACCACTTCTCTAAATAGAAAAGAAGATGAGCTGAGACCATGGCTAATTAAATTTGCTGTGGCATGCTAGTAACCAAAATAGAGGACAATTTAGTTAGCTGTCAGCTTCAGTATAATGGTGGCCAGCTTCTCCATACTAATGGCCAGCCGATCCAAACTTACAGCCAGTTTAGACATTGTCTGATCCAGGGGGGTCACCAATTTAGACACAGCAGTCATTACCTTCTACAATGGTAACCCCAACATCTTCTTGCTTATAGACACCAGAGAGACTATCTTATTTTGGAGGTCACAAGCCAAGGGAAGTTAGTCGTTAACCTCTCCAATACTAACACACATGTGGGACTGTAGATGATCCAATGAGTAGTTGGGTTAGACACATAAATTACTGCCCAGGTAGTTGTTGTCTTCTCATTTGCCACCGCTGACTGCCCAGTTTCCAGTGCAGGCTTATCAATAATCATATCAGTAGCTGGCTTTGGGATGGCTGTAACCTCCTGCTACAAGTATGTGGCCACTGCTGGGTGCCCAATGGCCTTATATTGTGTGTGACATATGGGTCACACAATACAAAACAGCCTTTAGTTGAACATGATTTTATTACTACTATTCTCTATCCATAGACCATAATACATACGCACAGACTTCAACATTCAGCCTGGGCTCTTCTGATTTTGGGCCACCTGAGGCAATAGAAACTGGAATGCAGTGGGTTATCCTACCAGAATTCAATCAGGCAGGTGGAAGTGAGAGCCGATAACCAGAGGGCAAGGAGCCTACAGTCATTATCTGTTATTTTAATTTTATTTCAGTGGGAGAGCAAAGCAATGTGGTCATCTAATCCAGCACTCTAACATTTGATGAATTGGTCCCTGAGCTGCATCTAGCAGGTCTGTCAAAGTGGCCTGTCGGACATTGAGGTCCTGCCTGGGTCAGTTACACTCTGGGAGTCACAAACCTCCATTAGAAGGAAGATTAAGTTCAGAACACAGGGAGCTAGAGAGGTGTATGTATATAGTAAATATGTTTTTTGTCTCATAAATCAAAAACATGGCTTTCAAAGATAACTGGATCTAAATACAACTGGCAACAAGATAACTTCCTGTGTAAGGAAAATGTTTTTTTTTTCTATTTTATAATTGAAGAAATTGTGTCTTACCTTGTACCACACAATTTCAGGCTCCACCCCTGGCTGTATGTAATCCTCAATGCCTGGGCAGGTGATGTCTTTGCTTTTGCTGAGTTCTGCCTTCTCAAAGAACCTCATTTTGGAGTTGTAGCAGAGGTCTGTGTCATTTTCCGCCACTGTGAGAGACATGGACACCTTCATGCAATATGTGGAGTTCCTGCAAAGAGAAAATGTGGACGAATCTGTCAGCGAAAATCTTTTTAGCATCATACTGAAATCGATGCTGTGAAGAAGTTGCCATAATTTATGTGCATTTTTTAAAAAGAGAAAAACTCTCTTTGCAGTGAATTAGTAAATCTAATCCAGGCAATTAATAACTCTGGCAATGTTTCCTCATCCTTTGAGGTATAACTACCTGTAATGCATAATGAAGCAAGTTCTCTTAATAATTCATTCTAAACTGTGAGTCTGAATGAATGAATTCATAGTGTACATGTGTACGGATCAAAGGCTAGGGATATGGGTTATACTAGTGACAACTCTGAATGTCAACTGTCCTTGAAGATTGATTGAGCCTTTTTTTTTCATGTGCTAGGCAGATACATTGGCAGGAACGGTGGCAGAAAATTACTTTTCACAATTGATGTACCGTAACTGCTCAGGTCATCTACATAAAGATGTGAATTTATAACGCAAGGTAGCAGGAGCGTAAAATGCAAGATTACTTGTAATGTTTGGAGAGCACATGTTTGCCTGGGTCCAGAGATATTGGTGAGTATTCATGTAACATTTGCTTTTACTGTTTTATATTGTGGTATACATCAGAGGTGACAACAGTCCTGTAAAAGTCACTTAAAAGTGAAACGATTCAAAACGGTATCACTTTACATTAATTGTACAATTGCTGGGTTGAAAGTTGATGTAAAACACCTCATTTCCATGTATTAGAAGGACCTAAAAGGGAAATTCAGCCTATAAGTTTCCACCTAAGTCTAATAAAAGAAAGAGAGAAAAAATAGTCTTAAGGGCTCATTTATGCTCAATGTTAAATATACATACGCAAACGCATACAGACAAAGCCTTATGTCCGCCCTCAGCATTCACTTTGTGTGTATTTCAGTAAATTTGCAGAGTTTCCTTTGAGAGGTGTAGCCAAACAGTGAAAATGGAGCAGTACCACCAGAAATTGTGGGGCCAGTGTAGTGTACAGGGCTTTAAATTAACTTTTTTGATGTAATGTATGCATATAGGTATGTATAGACACGTAGGTATGTGTTATATATA
>JBBBVU010000026.1:11115595-11138222 GCA_037177055.1 Atherinosoma microstoma
ATATACATATAAAATGTAAAATGCTTTCAGGCATGATCATCTAGATGTGGGAACCAGGAACCTTTGTCTTATTATTTATTGGTCAAAGAGAGGGGTGGGAGCTTGTAAGTTATACTTCTTCCCACTCCTTTTTTGAATATGTAAATGTATGTAGGCTATTCTTTTAAATATGTATTTGTATGTATTATGTTGAAACATATGTTCTTTTTTTCTTTGTGTTCTTTTTTCTTTTATATTCTTTCATATTCATAAATAAATTTCAAACTCAAACTCTTGATCACCAGTCAATGTGGCTCGTAAATTTGTAATCAGCCAATCTGAATTTCCTAAATTTTTGAGAAATGGATCCAGATTATAATTGAAACTGAATGCATTTAAATCATACAGGTTTCTTTAAAGTGGTTTTATTCAGTTTTTCATGAAAATGTTGAGCAACAAATTTTTCAAAGTAACTTACTAAGCAGTTACTAACCAGTCCAGTTCTTTCCATCGTCCAGTCACGTTTCTGGTTTTTCCATCTACACATCTTACTCAATCTAAATTGGAATAGGCTTATTTCTATGCTTTATTAATATCATTAGTGGTTTATATTTCAATCAAACCTTTATAGTAACAGCTGAACACAGAACCATGACCATCAAATAAATAAATTTATAGTGTCATAAGTCTAAAGCTGATGACACTATAAAAAAAGTGACATTTTCATTTAACAAATTCTGCACTCAACTTTTCAGTCTCCAGTATAATCAAAATACAGCCAGATGCTGCTTATTTTCCAGTTTTAGCTCATTGACTCACTTTTCCCTGACAAGCTTGCAATTACATACAGCTGATGTTCTCTGTCACTGTGTGAATTTGGCCTGTACCACTACACTGTCTTCTGAGCTTCTGCCCCTCTTCCTTCATTTACATACTGGAATGATCCTCATCTGTGATTGGCTGCATGTTGTCCCCCAACAAACGAAGCCCCCGCCCACTGCCTGGTGAGTAGCAGCGGCTGAAGATTCAGCTCTCCTCAACCACAATCGGTTCTTATCGTTCATCAGCTGCCAAAGTGGCTGGTAATTTTCTATTTATCCCTGCCAAATTTAATTTAAATCTGCATTTGGCGAGTAGGCAGATGCTAATTTAGAGCCCTGGTTGCATAGTATAGCTCAAGTGTGACCAGAGAAAGGAACATAGAAGAAGAAGCATCAGTTGTGATGCATTTAATTATTGCACAGACCACCAACGTGTACTGCACCGTCTCTTATGTCTGAGGATGAATTTTCATAATCTCTTCCACCGTTGCCATTTTTGCCCTGTTGCTATTGAAACCGACACCTGAACTCTGAAGTAAACTCTGAAATCCAGTCCAGTGGATGTTTTGACCAACAACCACATCAACATAAAGCACACATGGGAGTACGTGGGCAGTGAATGTTTGACATGGACATAGATATTTATGTATGTATGTAAAGGTATGCAACCAGATGAAGATCGGTTAGATGCAGTGCCGTTTTCATCAACGGGGACAAAATTATTTTTTTCATGACAATAACAAGACAGTGACGAGCTAAACATGGCTCTTTGATGACTAAAACATGACAAAAACGTGTGGGAGTTTTTGTTGAGTCGAGACTGGACGAAAATGGGTGGTCTGGCAGAGATTCAAAATGCTCATAATGTCTGCCCATTGTGCGTGTTATCTGTCTGTCAAAAGCTAAAAAGTATCAGCAATGCTGCTGCATTCCATCTTTGTTTGGCCACGCCCACCTGGCATGCAGTGCACATTCTGCACACCACACCTGCGATCATTAGGTGTGCAGTTTACTATTAAATTGAGTTTATTAGGCTAATTCATTGATGGACCATGGCAACAGCGTCAACAAAGGGGCTTGGTGGTCGGCAACAACAAAATAATCCATGGACATACTTTTAGTATAAACCATCATTAAGAAAAACAGAATGCATTGAAGAGGGCAGCAATGAAGTACAGCGTGGCAGCCTCTTTATACAGCTAAAATTATATTAATTATAATCAAATAATGTTTCACAAAACCCAAGTATAAAGCAACAATTGTAGCCTTGTTTGCCAAAGAACTATATCTAAACTTCAATTTGCGCAGCCTAAATATTTGTAAAGCAAAAAACAGAGAAGGGGTGGATAAGCCTGAAGTGTTAGAGAACACTCAGACAACATGGCGGAAGTTAGGTGATATGAGGGCAAGAATATCTATACTGTCATGACAAGCTACACCATTTACTATGAGGCTAAAACAACTATTTAGAAGTCCCAGCCAGCACATATCACTTCTCTTCTCCTGCTGCAGCAACAGTGCACGGCTTTGTTTATTGGTGTTTTGTTTTCTCCCAGCTTCTCCGAACCTGGCAACGCCTCCTCTCGGCAGTCTGCTGCAGCTTTGGATAAAACTGCAGTCCACGCTATTCCACCTGCCTTGCTGGCTGTTTCCCTTCATAAACTCCGCTAGACGTTCCTCCTCCAGCTGCTGCAGAAACCTCTTTGAGGTATTTCGGTTTCAGTGCACTCGATGATGATGATGTGGACATTTATTCCTATATGAGGTCTGGTATGTTGTATGGATGGATAATTTTCTTGGCAGTTTAGAACCAGCTTAGAGGTGCATTACTGCCAACTAAAGGAAGGAAGTGCACTGAGGGATACACAGCTGTCTCTGTTTAATCAAGTGCAAATGTCTCATGGTCATCACTGAGATCAACATAAATTTAATCTTGATTTTAAAATCCCTTGTCACTACTTTTTGGATGTAATACCATATCTACCAGGATTCACATATGCCATATGGGTACGTTTTGTAGAGGACTGAATTATCTGGCAATATACTCAGCAAGATCATAGCCTTTTTTCCCTTAACAAACCTGTCCAAGTTTTAATTGTTCTCCTGTTGGAAAAGATTCCTCTGCTGTACTTCTTTGGGCCACAATCATTCCATCCATACATGTCCAAACATTTTAAACCAATTAAGCTCCACTTCATTACACTTCCTATTCCACGCTTCTATATCTTCGCTGTATAAGTTGTGACCAGCTTTGGGCTGAACACACTTGACCCCAAGTAAAGTCAACTAGATTCCATTTATCTCACCTAACAAAGGTAGTGTCTATCAGGCTTCTTTTCAGGTTCTTTAGTAAAGATTAATCTTCCACTTTAATGATGAATCATAAGCAATTAGCACATTAAGTTACGCCATTTCTTTCAAACTGTTGCAGAAACTCCTGGGTTTAGTCGGAAGCACTTCCCCATCTATTTTTCGGAGCCAGATTTAGAATGGGTTATCGCTCATTTGATACCTGCTGAAAACTGCTGCAGCTTTGTTTCCACCGGTCATCAATCCTCCTGTATCTTTTTCCGTCTTTGTAAAAGTTTTGTCAAGGTCTAATGAAGACACGCAGATATACTCAATCCAAATTTAATTCAATTATGGTTAAAAAACAAACATGTTTTTTCTAATGTATGTGCCTAGGTTTCTGATTTTTAACCATATAGAAATAATGCAACTGTTGGGGTCACAATTTTCAGTAATTTCATATTAATTAATAATGCAAATGGTTAATCTGTTATCTGTGCTGCCTTTGTTTCAAGAAAACTCATTAAAACACAAACCCAGCCTAGGCTGAGCATCCTGATCAGATTTAGCCCTGCCCAGGATAGAGTTTTTGATTGGACCAGCTGCTTGGATAATTCTAAACAGAACATGGGAATCAATTAACATATTGATTCACTGTGAATGTTGCGCTATGTTAAGGAGAAGAACAGAAGAAAGGGTTCTTTATGATCAATAAATTCAACAGAAGCACCTTTTCTTTGCCCAAACTGGCTAATAAGCCTGTCACAGTTGACAAGTACTCCAGCCTGACTGCAGTAAATCCCTCCTGGTTTAAAGACCAAACAAATTGGCAGTGTTTAGGAAAATCTCACTGCTAATTTTCTAACTAAAGCTGGTTATACAAATTGAGCTGAACCAACAAACAATTACAAACAAGTTAAATCCTCATATAATTGCAAAGTATTAGCTGCCTCGTGGATTAGCACAACACACACTGGTCTTCGCTACAGTATCAGCTCAACAATCCCTCACCCTTCGTACCGGCCAGCTCGGTGGACTCCTCTTACAATGAGAGTGCCATTTTCACGAAGCCCCGATGCAAATGTGACATGATGTGGAGATTACCCCAGACAACTTCTACCAGATGGACACCTGTGCAAATGAGATCCCACGGGTGCGCTCCCTTCTCTGTTAAATATTCTGGGCAGCACTGATAAACTCGCCGGCTGGGAGAGAGAGAGAGACGGAGAGACAGAGAACTGTGTCATCTGCTCCGCATGAATGATCGATGGTGTGAGCCAACACTTTGTCCTACGGTGTCTTTCCAACATTTCACATCCATCATGATGCCTTTTGAGCCTGAAGAGTCAGGTGATCTCTCGACAATTCACTCAGCATGGATACAGTAACATCCATGAAGCCAATCGAAAAAGAATAAGCAGGAAAAAACCTTCTACTGAAGCAAACTCCTCAGATTTAATTGCATGCCATGCGCTGAGCATTTGTGCAACTCTGCGTGCCGCGGTTACATTGATAACAAGCTAGGTGACAATATAGCATTAATAGGTGAGCGTGTCAGTCCAATGTGTCAAAGTGAGGCAGATACGCAGTGTCGTGGCAATGACAGATGACATCCTGCATACATCAACACAGAGAGCTGTCAGGCGGACAGCTATGGAATTACAGCTGGAGGGCAGGCAGAGGATTTGAAGTGCAACATGCAGCAAATATAGTGAAATTATCTGCAATGGTCAGTAAGGAGTTAAGCAGCCCGTCTCAAAGATTGAGTGGCATGTTGTGGAAAATGCCACTGTATCATCTGTACTCATGCCTGAATCCAACTATTCAATTCATGGATTAATGTATTCCAGATCCATCCTTATTACCTACATTAATAAATATATTTATCTTTACTTTTATTGACTGACAATAAATCCAGAAGATGAAACTAAATTGAACTTGCCCTTTAAACTCATCACCGTTTCAGTCTTTTATCTGATTTTAATAATAAACTGCAGGATTGATTTGAAATCCTCCAGAGGAACCAGGGCACCTGTGGGGAAATTAATGAACTAACTTAATGAATCTCTTAATTAAACTAACTCCTCCCTCATAGAAATTGGAAGATGAAATAATTGCAGATTAATTATTTCAGCTGACTTTCAAGTAACAGTGTCCTTTGAGTAAAGTCTTGGTGTGAAGCAGATGTCACAAGGCCAAAGGGCTAAAGGTTACCTCATGACAATGACAATAGTGGGAAGGGGAAATTAACCCATACCAGATATTAATCCTTTGGGTATCTAATATAGAAATCTGACCTATGCGGTACAATAACATTGATGCATTTTAAAAACAGAGAAAGGTTTAACAAGGGGGAGACAAAAGAACAGTTGCACAAAAACATACATATTTTTCGTACCCGTTTAAACAAATTTTTTCTCCCTTTTTTTTCCCTAGCTGACATTTCGAACCAAATCTAAACTCAAAGGGAAGTAGCAGTTTAAAAACTGTTTGAGGTGTGATGGAGGTGCAATCCTGCTGTGCAGCATTGTGTAATATTCTATAATAACTGGTAAATGTGTGAGTGCGGGATGGTAGGGCATTCAGCACTTAAAAAAAAAAAGTAATGACGGTACATATTAATGAATGTACAATGTATGCAAGTAAATATGCCAGATTTAGCCAGATTTTAGTCCAAGTCCCATCCAGAGTCCCAGAAGAAGCAGCACAAAAAAATATCAACAGAAAAGTAGGGATGCACAATACCACATTTTTCATACAAGTATACCAGTTTATATTTTAGTACTTGCCATTCCAGAGTACTGATACGAGTACTTATCCCATTACAGTTCAATGGTAAGGAGAATGTCAGGTGCAACGACTGAGTGGTAAATTGTGTGATTCATCAAATGATTCATCCTATAGCCATCTTCAAAATGTTTGGCTTAAAAACTTGGGATGCACTATATTGGATTTTTGGCCAACACCTGATATGCCGATACTTTACAACTCATTTGGCCAATATTGTGCAGATATGATACAACTGAGATTTCTTGTCGAGTACTTTGAAGGCTCTTTTGTAGATCTGTTTGATAGGGACCAAGTGCAGTAACACAAGCAAACTTACAAGTTGTAAAACAATATTCGATGTGAGATAAAAATCATACAATGGAGGTAAGATTTAGCAGCCTCCATCGTAATGAAAGGCCTGATTCGCTTAAAGTTGAATTCTATTGTTTAGGTTACTTTTTTGATGTGTTTTTTTAAAAGTGAGGTTGGAGTCCAGCATGATCCCAAGGTATGTAAACTGAGAAACTAACTCCACTGCACATACTTGCATAATTTAATTTTAAATCAAGATTAAACTTTGTGTACATTGACATTCCAATTTTAAGACATAAAATTCTCTCAACTAAACACTGCACAAAAAGTAAGGAAATTTGTGTTTGGGGGATTTTGTCTTTGTTCCAACATTGCTTCCTGGAACTAAATCTTATACCACCTTATATTTGGGTTGTGCCCACATGAGTAAACTTGTCTAATCTCTGCAAATGCTAAAGAGCCTATTCTGCTACGGACTCTCATGACATGCCCTTCACCGTCAGGCCCATTTGCGTTGGTGTTGGCAGTAAGTTCACTGGAACCTGGACATGTGGAGGAACATTATGTTCAATGATGAGTCCAGATTCGGCCTACGGTGAGTGGATTACAGGGTAAAAATGTGAAGAAGATGCTATGCTGATTGATACACCAATAGGGTAAAAGCTTTTGGTGGAGGTAGTGTGAAGGTGTGGGGAAGCATCTCTCTCACTGGAAAATAAAAGAATAGTCATCATTGGAAGCCATTTTGAATGCTGCAAGATATCGTACCAGATTCCCAGTTTGTCCATGCAGGTCCTGGCGCATGGTTATAGAGAAAATAATCATTGCATACTGTATATGGTCAGCACTGTAGGCTATACGAATGTCCAAAGGGTGAACGTTACCAAAAACAATAAGAACTATTGAATAGAAAACAAACAAAAGCACTATAATCTTCTCCTTTCCTCAGACATTCCCTTAAGATAACACAGATAATAACTGAAGCACTGAGGTTCCTTTACTCAGCATTTAGAAAACTCAACCAGTTTGTATAATGACAACTCAGATAATTCCTGGTCATTTCACTCAGAAACCTTTTAGCACAGACAACACAAACTCTTCAATTTGTGCATTTAACATCATTTTCTAGTGTTTTTCTCTCATTCTATGTCTAAACTCTTGTGTTCTGGTTACTGGGAAGGTAATTACATCAAATAATGAGTGAAATGACTCAAAACACTCCAACTATCCTACTATCAACTTGAAATATCAACAGAGCATACGTCAGGATATGAAGAGTAGATGTAAAAAGAGCCAAAATGATTCCTCAGAGAATACATACTCCAAAGTTAATGGAACGTGGCATGATTGGATTTGATGGATACAGCAATGTTTTCAGACCAGCAGGAAAAATTCAACATTTTAGGACAACATAGCTCAAAATGGACAACGATACCATTCAGTGGGCTATGATAATTCACATAATCACAGAGAAGGACACAAATGCACAGTACTTTATATATGCTGCATCTACCATGAAGCAGTGTCAAATGTGTGAGTACCCCCATCCCCCCGGTCTTGCAATACTGTCCCAGCTAACATCAAGCCAAGATTAATCCAGATCAAGATGGAACCGGCCCAGTTATCCTAAATCAGTATTTTATGGTCCCTGCATTATTTATGACCAGAGCAAAAGGTCACTGTGAGCAGTGGGAAGACTGGGGCTCCTACCTGTGGCGCCTGCTCATAACTCACCTGTCAACTCTACCACATAGCCCAGGATGATTAAGCACCCTGACTCCCCAAATCTGACTGCAGGCCAACTTGCTCCTACTTAGCCCCTGTCTGGGAGTGTGGCGCTTGTCTGCCATGCTGGAACAACAGAGTCCATCCTCAATTACAAACCACCACTTTCTCCAACTTGCTCCTTTTCTCAGCTCATGATTTCTCCCCATCTCTGCTTCCTCCTACATGGCCCTTTTTCTTACCTGCCTTGTCTTCACAGCTCTGTAGATCGTTTCATCTTTGCTGTGCTGTTAAAAATCTCATGCCAGTACCTGTCTGTTCACTTGTATCCACATACACAAGCATACAAAGGGCAAAAACAAAACATAGAATTGAATCAAACTTTCATATTAGGTGTCAGTAACTACAATTTCGGCATGTAAAAACGTGTCAGCTTCATTTAATTCAACGTCTTAAGGAAATACAAGAAGTTGCAAATTCAGTGATGGTAAAGCTACAGAGCAAGTCATTGACACAAGCTTTAAAATGCTTTCAATTCACAAGAGAACATCCATTAGACCCCCCCCCACACACACACACACACACACACAGTGACACTTTGCTCTCTCATTTTAAACACTCAAACAAATTGTACAAAAAGCCTTAGCCTCAAATGTTTTTCCATCACACTTGAGACAGGAAACAGAAAGTCTTATCAACACTTGGCACCATTTCATCGAGTCAAAGACTTGCTCTATATGGTACAAGGGTAATAAATCACCGACTGTAAACGCTGCAATACTGAACCATTCCTAAAAGAAACGCAACATAGCTTGTAATGCACAAATTAAGCAAGAGGTTTAATATGTCGTATTCCACATCAATACCACTTCCAGTGTCGTGCATGGACGAGTTTAAACGAACGCGTTCATTGAACACGTTCGTTTTTCTGTGAATGCTGAACTGAACAAAACGTATTTGCAAATAAAGAACCTGAACGGGAACTTGTTCAGATTGTGTGAGATCCCACAACAGTCTACATTTCGTCAGCGCTACACCTACTTAAGACTACGTTACCTACGATGCAATGCACACTCGAGCATCACAGACCAGATAGGCTCCACGGCAACGCCGGTGCTGTCCCACTCTAAAACAGCAGGTGTAGGGGGAAAGAGAGGTGCTGCAGACGTAGCGTGCACATCCGATGCCTCGTCTGCTTATTGCTATTACGTCTGAAAATGAAATATAACATTCTAACTTGGAGACATCTTCTAATTTGAAGACATGTGGAGTTGAAGCATCTCTCCATTGTTTGAAGATATCTGATAATATTCCATGTTTTTGCACTTTTTCTTTTCTTCTTTTAAACTCAGAGAAGAGGTACGGATAAATTGGTGGTTGACATAAAATGACCTTCTTACACTGAAAAAGGTTATTTTTGTCCTTTGTCCACACATCTGTTCCACATGCAGATCTATTAAGTGTGATAGAATTTAAGGTCCAGTATAACTGACTTCATAGCAAGACAACAATAGAAATGTATTTTCTCTTTCTCAAGTCCAGTCTTTCAGTCTCACTTCTAACCTAAAAAAAAAACAATTGAAATGAAGTGAACTTTGAACTAGTTCAAAATTGAAATGGTGAACTATGAACGTGAACGATTCATTTCAACCTGAGGACTGAACTTTGAACTAGTCCATGAGAAGAGAAAACACTGACCAATTCTTTCTATTTGATTTTTATTATTTACATCAAATTCATGAGTATGTAAGGGCTTTTTCCAGAGGCTAGGTCACACTAACAATCTCTAATAAAAATATTGAGAACATCTGAGAGGTTTAAAATGAGCATTTGTTGTATATCTATTATTAAATTAGAGTGAAAGGTCTGTGAGGCTCTCCTCTGTGCATTTAAGGACACAAATGGTCTAGTAACTGGCTTGTAATGATGACTCTAGAATAATGATTCCATGTTTTAATATGTAAAACAAGGTTTTTTATTCTGGCTCATCTTCATCATTGCATTATGTTTTTCTTTTGAAACTTATGTAAAGACATCCGACTGTGGAAACAGACCGATAATCTTTTGCAATGAAAATATATTGGAAATGTGGGAAAATACCTTGACAAACAAATTGTTAAAAGCATGTAAAAAATAATATATGTTGAATGTTGTGACTCAGGTGTAATAAAAAAAAAACACAGTAGCAAAAATAAGGCCAAAAGCAGACTTTAAAAAACAGACGGCTAATGGACTGTTATTTGTTCCATTAGAATTGCATGACACACACACACACACACAGTGTACACCTACGAAAAATCTCAACACATGCAACGCAAAGAATATCATGCTCAAAAAAGAATAATCTCACCCAAAACCAAAAATTCCTCTGAGAACTTATTATCCAACAAGTCTGATGATTCTTTCGATCCTTCCCTCGAGTTGCATGACTCAAAGTGACAATAGCACATCCTGTGTGCAAATGCATTACTCAGTCATTTTCCAGTCGATGCCTTCAGGATCTCATTTTCTATTCCATAACACTCACAACTCATCTTTATGCTCACAACTTGATTTCAGAACAAGCATAAACAATTTATCTCCATTGTATTTTTTTATAACTCAGTCATGACCCTATTCATTGGTCTCCAGGCCCTGTATGCTAAGCAGCTATATATGCAAAATACAAACTAACCGTCTCACACCAGCATTGCTGTGGTCTTACACTGAGGGATGTGAGTTATATCGGCCGGAAAAAAATGTGTCTTTTAGAGGGAGGTCTGGGGCGTTTAATTCTGCTGAATGCCTTTATAGATTTTGGAAGAACTAGCCTTTCTCATTTGGGAGATGTAAGTAAGAAATATGCCCTGAGTGTTGAAAAAGTGAGACAGGATCTGATAGCTTTCCAAACCTTCTGTATCACCTTTCCCCCTCCTCTTTTCTTTACAACTGTTCATGATGAGAACAAACCGTGCCTTGGACAAATGCAAGAGTAGGTTCAGCTTTATCCATGGTTGAGAATTGCTGATTCTTGTTTTGGTTTCAGGATAAGAAGGGTCTGCACTCTTAAGATTAGAGCACTTAGATAATGCTGGGAAGTTTTTAGGTTCAGATACAGCTTTACTCATGTCAACATTCATTCAGGGCATGTTTAGTTTCTGACTATGAACAGATTTTGCAGGGTTTCACCTAGTTTACAGCTCCTTAGTGTTGGATGTTTTTCTGGTTGATCCATTTAACCATGGACCAAAACATCTGTACAATTGATATAGTGAATTGTAAAGCTTTATAGCTCTGGCCATTTTTGTACATGTACACTTTTGGATTTTGCTATAATTGTGTTAGAAGTTGACCAGTGTTACTGACTTCTTCTGTGTATTGCCTTTACTTACTTCCAGTCAAAGCCAGGAGGTGGATCTGTTGAAAATGTTCAGAGACTGTATCTGTGAAATTTAAATCCTCACATCATCTGGGTGTCCATGTCATGGTCCAAGGTGGAAAAAAATGATAAAAGATGGACCCAAGTGCACATTGACAAGTACAGGTCAGGCTTATCTCCAACCAGGATGGACAAGAAATAAAGAAGATCTGGCAATGTGCAAAAGAAACCAAGGAGTATACACACAGGGAGTCAATTACTTAACAATTAGCAGGTGTGGCAATGAGCAACAAAGGACCAGGTGCAAAAGGGGAACAGGAAGAAAACAGAATACTCAACCCGAATTTAGAAACAACCTGAACCAAAAAACCCAAAACAGACTGAAACCAAAAACAGAACCAAACCAAGCAGATCATGACATTCAGGGACATTTAATTCAATGTGATTGAGCACCACTAACATGTTTGCACACATTTTAAAGTCCAGATTTAGTCAGACTAACAGTAATTAGATTTTTATCAAGTCATGTAAACATGTTGAATGATATTCTTCATAAAACTTTATCAAAGACAAAGCTGCATTTTTAACCATGAAGTTGTCAAACTTCTTTCTAAACCAACAAAAGTGTTTGTCAACACATAAAATCAATAATAATCAGCCATAATTGATCCCTTTAGTAATGAATTATAGACTTGGACAGTAATTTCATTCACTGTGTCCAAACAAATGAACACGCTTCCTTTTAGTAGAAACTAAATGAAAAAGAAGCCGACTCCGTGGGGATAACACCTTATCAAGTGTTTCACAATGTGTGGCACAAGCTAAATTCAAAGTATCTCTTTCTTTTTTATGAAATTTTAATGAAGTTTCTGTCCCGAGCCGCAGCCTCTTCCCCATCACTCTCTCACCCGTAGGACTCAGTCGAGCTGCGTGAGTTCTCCTCTAAACCCAGGTTTGACTGACAGCTGTGGTATTGCAGATGCCTCGCTTTGAGCTCTGCTGCTCACAATCCAGTTGGGAGGGAAGGAAAAGGGGGGGAAACTGGCAGTGGTGCCAAGGGATTATGCTTGGGGAATGGTATTTCTGACATTTGTCCAGCAGATAAAAACCACCATCAGATATGAGGAAGAGAAGGTCAGTGTCCCTACTATCAGATAGCGATGGTTTTGCATCCTGCTTGATGGCTTTCTCTGCACAGCATGGACAGAGAAAACTGAAAGTTTGGACAATTGGTAAAGCAATGCCAAGGATTTGACTTAAAGAAAACCTGTGGAATTTGAAAATATTAAACCTCAGTAAGTGAAAATAACTCGTGAAGTGAATCATATGTGGCCTCCTGCTGATTTCTTGAATTCTCATGCAGATGTGAAAACTGATTTAAGTCAAGAGGTCTCCAAGAACAAAGGCCCCGCCATCAACATTCTTTTCTTTTGCTCCGTTTTGGCTCAGTTTGATTAAAGAAATTGAGTCTTGGACAAATGTTCAATCAAAAGTAGCATAGAAGGAATGAGGCTACGATTCATGCACACATTGGATCAAACCTGTATCTTAGTTTTTTCCAAAAATAACCAAATATTTATTGAATTGATATAGATTGTGGTTTGCATTGAATTAAATAAAAAGAACACTTGTTCAAATGTACAAATGTTTTGTAATGAAAAAGTTTGTCTACATCTTTCTGTTTCAATGAAATTCAGTTGAATACTTAGAAAGTTTTCAATGCTTTTCTAGTCCTAGGCTTTCTTTACGTCAACTATTTCAGCTAATAGGTGTCATTGCTTTTCTGTAATGTTATAGAATCACATTACTTCTCCAAAGCATGCAAACTGAAAATTAAAATGCTGAAATACCAAACTCAAGCTCTGCATAAGTGAAAAGGATTTTATATATTGTAAAGTAACAGAAATCATTTGTGAACAAATTACAATACAGTTGTTTAAAGTAGCGGTTTCAAGTGGAATATCAGTTCATGTGTTATTTGATGTGGTTCTATACAAGACTATCTTTACATATTCAATGAATAGGTATTATTACTGAATGAAATATTTAATTTTTTGATTCTAAATACAATGTATGGTAAAAACTAACTGGCTAATGGAGCTCGAGTGTGATGCCCAAATGGAAAAAACAAAGCTTCAAACCATTCGCTGATAACAAAAACTGAATAGATATCAGGGAAAATAAAAATTAGGGATTCAAAAGCAGTAAATAAATTCACAGTAGTTTGAATACATTTCATCCATAGCTGAAAGTCTGGTACAACATAACCCCTGGCACCAGAGTGGTTTTAAAGTCCACATTCATTTTTGACAGTGCCATTGTAGCATCAGACGTCTACAGTGAATACCTGGCAAAGTTCACGCTGCCACATCACAAAGCTGAATAAAGCACAGTGTGAAAGGTGGCCCCAGCCCAAACAGCAGCCCATACATCATCAGACAATGGCTGTTGGGGAAACAGCCTCAACTACACCACACGGAGCCAACTAGCAGGCTGTCCAAATAGTGTTGACAGAGTGCTCTCTCTCTATACAGGTGCAAAGAATACTGAATACAAGGGCGCATCATCAATAACCCCTGACTGGTGAATGAAGCTGCCTGGCAAAACCATGTCACACAGTTAACAAAAAATCCCCACCTGCACACCGAGTAGAACTGACGCCTATGTTCTGGCATCATCCCTCTGGGAACCTCTTAAACTAGTAATGCAGAAGGTATTTGTTTTTCTTCCATCACCTCTGTGACTGCACATTTCTCCACTCAAAACAACCCACCACAGTACCTCATCTTAGCAAGTATTGGTTGGATTGTGATATAGATGTTGTACGGACAGAAAAATAAAGAAAGCGGATGAAACTCAGGAAATCCCTGATTCTTTATATAGCACCACCTGCAGGTTTAAACATCAATATATCCTGCAATTTAATTTATATATTACCTTAGAGTAACAACTGACATTAATATGCCTTCACAGTGCTTGGCTGCTGATGTCTGCATTAGCTCTCAAGTGCTTAGAAAACAACCAGCGTTTCTCATCAGATGGCTTTGAAGAGTGGCAAAACAATTGCGAGCTATCATGAGACTGCCATAAAAATCATAAATCATGGCTGCAAAAGTACTTTTCCATTCTAGTGGGAGAACCTCATCTATGTGCTCCTCTGTGTGACATCTGAGAATAAACTCAGTTAATAAAAACTGGTATGTCATTGTTAAAGGTCTCCACAGCAAGGGCTACAGCTAACTGAATCTTTTCCTACCAGGTAGCTTATAACACAAACACCATCCTTTTATATTATACATCATCCATAACCCATGGCAGCACAAACCATCCCTGCTACTCCTTAGTCTAGCGTCTCTCATTGGCTTTGACAGCTGGGCTGGATCAATTGGACAGGCCCTGACTGGAGCTGAATGACAGAGTGTTCCAGACAGCCCATTCTCACTGTCACTTCACTGAGAGATCACCAGCCATTCCTGCCCACGAATACTAATATAGTCAGCATGGCCGAGGCCTGGGACAAGCGGGAGGTGCATCGTCGGTGTGTGGCGATCAAACCGGCAATTCAAGCTTCAAAAAGAACAGGAATGCACGCATACAGAAAGCAAAGCTACCCTTTTACATCCTTTCTCTCCTGATGCTCTTTACAGGTGACAGCCCGGGTATTGCAGGACATGCAGAAAACCCATTAATAAGTCAAAGGCAGTGGCAGCATGCCAATGCCTGTGAACGGGGTCAAAGGTGCGAAGTTAGCTACCTGCCAAGAAGTGGGATCCTTCCTATGCTGTTGCATCTGTTTTAACCGGACACTGTAATCCCTGCACTCTGAATGTGATCGATTTGCAGTAGGTGTGCGGTTGTTTTGTGTTTGTTCATGACTATGAAGTGCATATGGTGCTTGTTTTTAAGAAAGCTTGTAAATAATTATCTTTACTGCCACTGTCATGACAGGGAAGTGTTTTGATGAAACCGAAGAGGACAGAAGTAATACCAAAGATTTGAACATTTTACCATCTCACATACGAGCCTTCACAGATGTGAGCGTAACTCCCCTTGCACCCCCCCTACATCCAAACACCAACGTCCATGGGGATCACACACATTAAAAACCACTTCACACCTATCCCAGGCCTTGGCCATGTTGTTCCCATTAGTATTTGTGGCTGGTGGTCTCTTAGGGAAATGTCAGAACAGGCTGTCATTGAAAGATTGTAAACAAAATAAATCACCCAACTATAAAATGTCATTATTTCTGTTTGTTAGCTCAGAAATACTTTAACCTTTTTATCAATGGTGAGAAAAACATCACTGATCTTATTATAACCTAAAAACTGTAATATCTTTCAGCAGCTGTTGATTCTTTGTTTTTAAGGCTACCAAGAAGGTGTGGTTCAATAAAACAAGAAAAGTTCAGACTACAAATGAGACACTTAATTCAGTTTAGGAGAATCATTTCCCTTTTATGGACAGTTTGCAAGCACAAAAATGGTAATCCACACTAACAAAAAAGGTAAAAACTAAAAAATAGCATGGTCTTTTATGAGAAACACAGGTGGTTAACAGAGCCAACCATCAGGCACATTGCACACGACCCGAATAGGGCTGCAGCAAATGATTGTATAAGTAATCATGTATTCTATTGATTACTCCACTGATTAATAGAGCAATTGGAGAAGAAATTTCCCTGAATTATGAATGAGCAACGATTGAAAAGGGAAAAAAGATGTGTCTTAACATTGTTTTTTTAATTAAAAAAAGTTTCAACAAATTTATGACTGAACAAAACAACCAGTTGTATTATCATGGCATTTAATTACCAAATTAACACAATGTTTAAAGAAACCATTTTCTCTCAAAAACAAAAGTCTATTCAAACGTTTAAGTGAAACCACTTACTGGTGTTAATAAAATGTAAAACTAAGGCATAAATGAAAAAAATTCCTTTACTCTGTCTTTCTTACGTTTGTAGGATTTTTATCAACTAACCTAAACATATAGCCACAATTAGCAGTTAAATTATTAACTATTATGAAATAGTACCAAATATAACTAAATATTTGCTTTCTACTTAATGTCAAGCAGTTTACATTTATTAGCTTCTCATCTACTATCTCTGCTTACATATACTATTTTAGTACAACTGAAATCTGAACAGATGAGACTATCTTCACCATCGGTAGCTGATTTTAGAAGTACTGATAAAATCATCTTTGGCCACGTTTGCGTTTTGATTTTGGTTGTAGTTTCATTTACAGCTTGGGCTGAAAATATACTTCCTTTTAACGACCTGTGACAGGGTTTATCATGGCTGCCTTGAGACTTTTTGTATTCAATATAATTTATATGCAAGATATGAGTAAGTAGTATGGGACAGTGTGGGGACCAACTTGAGTGGATGTAACATTTGAAGATCGACAACTGTAAAAATTATGGAAGATTTCAAAGACAAGATACAACGCTTGGTTTAGGGGCCTTACTTACCATCTGTGATTGTTCTTTTCCTGCCATAATCTCAAAATTAACCAAATAATAACCTCCGCTATTGTTGCCATGGTTATCATTTTTGGTTACCCCCTACAACTTTGGCAACTCTATCCGACCTGAGTGGTCTAATACAGCCCCTAGGGAAATCTTCCGGTATCAAGCGTAGTACACAATCCTTCTATCTTCTACCGCTTATCCAGATTGGGTCACAGGGGCAACAGCCTAAGAAGGGCAGCCCAGACTTCCTTCTCCCCGGCGACATCAGCCAGCTCATCCGGGGGGATCCCGAGGGGCTCCCAGGCCAGCTGTGAGATGTAATCCCAGCAGTGTGTCTTGGGCCTACCCCCAAGGTCTCCTCCCGGTGGGACATGCCCCAAGAACCTCACCAGGAGGCATTTTAAACAGATGCCCTAGCCACCTCATCTAGCGGCTCTACTCTGAGCCTATTCCGGATGACCGAGCTTCTCACCCTATCCCTAAGGGAGAGCCTGGCCATCCTGCACAGGAAACTTATTTCAGCCACTTTTATTCGTGATCTCGTTCTTTCGGTCACTTCCCAGAACTCGTGACCATAGGTGAGGGTAGAAACGTAGATCAACCGGTAAATCGAGAGCATCGCCTTTTGGCTCAGCTGCTCCTTCACCGTGATGGACTGATGCAGAGCCCGCATCACTGCAGATGCTGCACCGATTCGCCCATCGATCTCCCGCTCCATCCTTCCCTGACTCGTGAACAAGACTCTGAGATACTTGAACTCCTCCACTTGGGGAAGGACGCCATTTCCAACCCGGAGGAGACACTCCAGCTTTTTCCAGCTGAGGACCATGGTCTCAGATTTGGAGGTGCTGATTCTCAACCCCGACGGCTTCACTCTCGGCTGCGAATCGTACACAAGCATGTGAACAATTGCACTCACAATGTAGCCAGTTACACACGCGTATTTGAGATTAAACAGCAAGTACATTTTCAGCCTGCAAGGCTGAGGCTGGCAATGTCATTAAGCAATACTAAAGGGCAGTCCACAGTTCAGTGTTCACTTACAAGTTTCAACATCAGTTTCAATAGCTGGTTAGCAAATGTGGTGATGGTAGAGGAAATCATAATGCACATTCTCAGAGACGTAAAAAGGCAGCACAGTAGACAGCGGTGGTCTGTGTGGTCATTAAATATGTTGCAGCTGCTTCTTCGATATTCCTTTCGCTGGTCTTGATTGAGCTCAACTGTGCAACACTGCAATATGTAGGGCAAGGGTGTCCAACTCCGGTCCTCGATGGCCCAGAATCCTGCAGGTTTTCCATGCATCCCTACTCCAACACACCTGACTCAAATCAATTAATCATTGTGCAGAACTTAATAGGCTGCTGGATCTATTTAATTTGAGTCAGGTGTTTTAAAGCAGGGACATATTGAAAAACTGCAGCACAGTGGCGCTCAAGGACCGAGTTTGAAAACCCCTGATGTAGGGGTTGGAAAGAGGGCTCCATCTTTATGTGTACGTGTATGTAACATTGGGTATAAATGTGCCTTTAGAGGTTTAAGATCCATTTAGTGCTGCATATAAAAGTCAATGACTCTTCAGAACCAAGCATTCTTTCTATCGACAAATCACAAGAGGGATGTTTCTAGATGATCTTAAAAGGACATGAAATTTTGCGCACGAAACAAACATATCCACCAGGCTGCTTTTTTAACTCATGTTATATGTTGATCAAAAAGAAATGTGATTAAATAAAGAAAAAATCCACACTGATAAGAGGCTGGATGGAAAGACAAGCGAGCGCGAGCTGTGGAGGAAACTGGCAGCGACTAAGCTCCATATGAGTGAGGTGAACTTCAGGTGAGCTGCAGATGTGCACTGACAGATACACATGAAATGACACGCTCTCTCATTCAAAACACTTTTTTTTTTTTTTTTTACTTTATTGCCTTTAATGCACATTAACAAGCATCTAACATTGAAGCAGAGTAAAAGAAAATACAATGCCTACGCAGAGGGGAAGAAAAATAAATCCTGAACAAAACAGAAAAGAAAACATCTTGAGATTGGGTCAAAACCCTTTTTCATCAAGGAAAAAAAATCTTCAGTGACTGGTAAGTGATGCTGACCATCCTGAAGATAGACTTTGCACAAAGATGATGAGCAGCAGCTTTACCAGAATACCACAACGCAGTCATAAGTATGTTTCACCTCTTTATTTACATTATTAAATGAATGAATGAAGTATTTTTCATTCATTCATTCATTCATTAATGGGGCCTGAATCATACATATACTGTATTGTTTCTTTGCAATCACCAGACTCTGAGCCCAGAACTCATACTTCCTGATGACTGCAGAACCAATGCCAAACATTTTCCTTTTCCTGTCATGTTAGCCATACCAGCTTTTAAAAGCCTGTCTCATCTGTCAGCGCTGTGTAAAAAAGCAGGAATTAGAAACTTTGGGATGCTAATAGGCTTACAGAGATGCTTGCAACAGAGCTGCTGAGTTGGTGGTATCCTCAAAGCACCCGGTTGGCTTCTGCACTATGGGTCTGAGTTTTATATAATTGTACAGTAAGTGACACACACTGCCACAGCAGATGCTTTTGCTCTGCATACGACAGAGTTCCTCAGGGTATTACATCCGAAACAGCCGAGTGCTGACCTCGATTTGAAGCATGGCGCTGCTCATCTGCTCTCCTCCGCTCCTGCATTGAATGTGGCCCCATCGCTTCCTCGTCATATGTCTGTAATGCATCTAGATCTGTTTGTGGATGTGCGCGCGCATGAACAATAATCCAAGAGAGTAAAAAGAGAGAGACTGCACATTCAGAATGTTGAGCATGTGGGTGCATCTTAGCGTCAGTCTGCTTTCACATACACACTGGAAGCACATTAAGTTCCTGTCAGTGGCAACTACTCTCAGTGGAGCACAGAATTGAGAAGTCATGTTTGTGTTGGTTTATGCATGTTTGTGGACATACGTGTGTGCATTTGTGCATGGAAATGCCCTCTAACACCCTTAAGTGCAGCTGAGCAGATACACAAAAATGTGGTGCGTGCAAATACATTGTTGTGTGTGTGTGTAGGTCAGGGGAGTAGCGGTAAGAAGGCCAAGAGTGTAAAATCACAGGGAATAATGAGAAATAAAATAAGAGCCCATTTGTCTGCTGTTTATGTGAAAGTGCACCATACAGATTAAAAACATTATATCAGAACTCAGGAGCTGAAATGTACAAAACAGAAATATCCTCTCTAAAGGATTTTTAAGCTCATTTGTCCAGAGTATAAAATTGCAGTATTCACAAAAATCTGAGGTTAATGATTCAAAAATCAACAAACTGCATCTGGATTAAGCTGCAAATTTTTCCCCAGCTGCTTCTCAGACTGAACATGTTGATAAATAGAAAACATTAAGACGCTTGGTTCTGGATCTCAGTACAGATGCGTCTGTCATCATCCGTATTATACCACATGGTGTCCAATGTGCTACCATATAGTATTCCTACTAGTAGTTTGATTTTTTTTTGACAGGGAAAATGCATTCTGTTAAACACGACCATGTTTCTCTACTGTTTAACAGGATCTCACTAGATCTGATTTATAAGATCAAAATCATCTCAGTATGAATGTTTCTCTAATCAATATGACATGTTTAATGTGATGGTGTACAGTATATTGACTTGAACAGCAAAAATACAATGGCTGTTCACTTCATGATGGTGAAATGCCATTTTCACCATCAGAGAGGAGTAATAAGTTCAACTAATTTTGTATACGTGTATCAGAGTAGTTGGGTAATCCTACAAGACAAAGATAATAATTGCAGAGTATGGCAGAATTGACTTCTTATTTAGACTTTAATTGATAACTTGGGGCTTTCAATTGAACAGAAAAAAAAATACATTTCAAAAACACAAAGTTATAAAAAACGAAATGTCAAGGCTTATAAAAATTATTATTAATAATAATAATAATAATAATAATAATAATAATAATAATAATAATAATAATAATAATAATAATAATAATAATGGGGTAAAATCAACCAAGAATTCAGTAAAACATTGTGTAAAGATTTCTGAGGATAAGATCATCTATGACATCCATGTGAAACATGCTTGGATACACCACTCTCTCTCTCAGAACTTGATTTAAAGTGGCATTACTGAACTGTGGCATAATTTTGCACTGTGGCGCCCTTTCATGAAAGCTAATTCAGCATCTGTCTTGCATTCTGCCTCATCTCTGAGCTCTCTCCAGCCAGTAAAAGTCATTCTGATGTTGATTCTTGACTTATCTCTTGCTCTGTCACCCTCTCTTTTTTCCCATTGCTTTTTTCGATAATTATCTCCTTGGGTTTCTTCGCTGAATCAGCCATGACGCATGTTAGGACGGCCAGTGTGTTGACATACAGTTTCTTGCATGTGACGGTGTGCTGTAAAGTGAAAAGGAAGTCACATGATGCTCCAGGCTGGAAACAAATTTGTGAAGTCTTTTTTTTTTTTAGCTTTGGGGCGCTGCTGGGCAATGACAGCTCCAGGAATGTGTAAAATAAATGTCAGTATGCCATCAAAATGAGTCAGAAGCACAGTGTTAAGGTTGGAATTTTGTGTAATGTTGCTTTAAAACAGGATTGTTAGCCTGAAAATGACCCAGTAATTTGATACAGGTGGGTGTAAGCAGGTAACCATATAAAACCTGCAAGGGTATTGCCCTCGAGGACTGGATATGGACAACCTTGCTTTAAGACAATAACACTAAAGGAACCCATAGTAACTGGGACTGAACTGTTCGTTTGCTCAAGTATGAAATGCATCCAGTGAGAAATGATTAGCTGTTATGCTGTGATTCATTTGTCCCTCCAAGGAGTGCTCTAATTCCCCAGGAGCCTTTGTGTTTCAAACGGTGAGGATCCTCAACTAAAAATACTGCCAAGAGTCTAATCCAAATGTAATATGATAACGTAGCAAACACTGATCGTCTATAGGAGGAACATTCCAGAAACAGAAGAGCAATCCCCTAAATTGGCTTTGCTGACTGGGAATTGAAATGATTCACATTCAACATGAAGCGATGCAGTTGTAAAATCGGATGAATCCATTTTTACAATTTAACATGTTGTCAACCTTTGAGCAGAAAAGAAAGAGAAAACTGAGGAGAATCTGACAAAAGCAAGCACAGATGCAAGTGGCAGGTTGCAGCCATTTTCAGCTTCATTGCTTGATCTTTAAAAGCATCACCTCAAGTGATATCACAGCAGAAGTACTTCAGAGTGTCCCTCTTTGATCTCAGACTCTGAATAACATGAAGGCAGCACAACATGTGATTTATACGCTGATGAGCCAAAATGTGATGACCGCCGCTGTGGCTCCTAAACATCACTCTAAACATCCTCCACTTGCTGAGACATGTACTCTGCCAGACCTCAGAAGTTGCCCTTTAGTATCTGGCACCGAGGCATTAGCAACAGATCCTTTAAGTCCTACCAGTTGGGGAGCTAAAATAAAGTTAAACCTCAGGGTTTCAGTCCATTTCTCCAACATCTAACACACTTAAGGACCATGTGTTCATCAAAGGTTCACTATATCCCACAAATGATATATGACACTCTCTGCTATAGCTAGTGCATGCAGTTAAAAGGCACTGATAAACATTTCCTACGATATATAGATGATGTTTAAGGTTTTGATCCATTTCTCAGAACCCATTGCTTCATTAACCGTCAATTTGCCGAACTTTGGGCTTACGATTCTGACTCCACTCAAAAGAACTCCCTGCATAACCCAATGCTCAACTATCAATCATTGTAATTTATTGTACCAACATGGTGGGCTTTGATTCATTGTTGTGCATTTCGAAAACTGCATTAAAGCAAACACAACACACACGCATATACACATACATATGT
>JBBBVU010000026.1:11140263-11151062 GCA_037177055.1 Atherinosoma microstoma
AAAGTATCTATCTATCTATCTATCTATCTATCTATCTATCTATCTATCTATCTATCTATCTATCTATCTATCTAATATAGCTTAATTCTTAGCCTATGTAAATGAAATCATGGGCTTGTGGGAAAAGTCACATTGTGATTGGACTGTGCCAGTACTATGTAGATTTGAACGACCGCAGCTGCAGCAAATCATTGGAGCTGATTGCGGCATTGGAAATAAATGTCAGAGTTGCTATGTCTCATTTCACTAGCAAAGATTAAACGTTCAGTCCTGATTTCATTATGTAAAAACAGTTCAAATCTGTAGAAAGCAAATAAAGCTGACAAAAGTCCAACGAAACACCCACACAGGGAAATCCCCTGAGACAGAAAAGTGCTCTCTATTCTTATTTCTCTCCATGATGGGCAAACAAGTGTTGCCCTTTAATTTGGTTCTTAAGTGTGCAAACTGGCAAAAAGAAAGCGGTACCTCTCGTCCAAATCAAATCTCAAGGCTCTACTTTCTGTGTGATTACATAATAACTCTGAGCTGACTGATTGTCTACCTCCAGAAGATGCTGCCAACATGACTGAATAGAGAATTGTTGGACTGGTGCTGCCCGTTTCTATTCATGGCGGCTGCCCCAGCGAAGAGGAGAGTGCTAATGGTGCTGAATAGCAATGGCTAAAACCCCTCTTAGAATTGAGCTAGTGAAACACAAGGAAACTGAATGTTGTGCTAAAGAGCACATTATTCACCATTTCCTGTCTAAGTTCTAAATCAGAAGTGTTTCTGATTTCTTTTCTTTTTAAATTACAATTGTATCTTTGAGACTGATGTCTTTCAAAGTCTTCTTGTTCTGTTTAAAAAGAAAATAGAGGGCTCCAAGGCGGCAGCTTTACCTTTTCATTTCAAATAGCCACAACCCACCGTCATGTTAATGAAAAAGTCTGGGAAGCCTGAAATTTTACCATATAATCTAAGTCATAAATCAAACAATTGTCTTTCTCCACCGTTCAGCAAGTGAAAATAGAAGATAGGGCAAGTCCCTTGCTTTTCTTTCCTTTATCTTCACAGCTTTCCCCCTGTCTTCAATCTTCCTGTGCTGAATTACCGTTAATTCTCTTCAGTCTCACTCCTTTGCTCAGACGAGTTTTCAGAAAGGACGACTCGTGAAGGCCATAGAGTTATAGATTCCCCAATTGCACCAAATGGCTTATTGCCCTCGAGAGGGAAATGAAGAAATAATTTAACATTTACAGCGATGCAAAGGGGCTTCGTAGTCATAGATGAGGCTCTGTGGCGCATCGACCAGCACTCTTTTGGCCAGAGATGAGAAGCTTCATTAAAAATCAACAGGGGAGGACTCTGATGCAGCTTTACTTCTACCCACAGGGATCCATACAATTCTATTTATTCTTTGTTACAGACATACTGCTAGCAAAATAATCCCCCAAAGTGGCAGGAGACTCTCACAAATGATTTCTACCTTTTTGTAGAAACGGATTTCTTTAAGTAGAAAATGAAAGAGCATACCTCAAAACGCAGGAATAGTATCCAACATCATCCAATTCTGCTGGTCGGAACCATATAGCATCCTCCTCTTTGCTCATCCGTGTGCCGTCAAAACTGATGGGTTCCTCAAAGTCTCCGTGCCCAGCACTTTTGTACCACATGAGGCTGAGTCCTGTGCTCTGTGCATGGGTGTAGTTGGCCCGGATATATCCATAGAACAAAGCGCATTTAATCCGCACAGGTTCCCCCAGAAGAACTTTGTATTTCAGGTAGTCCACCGACCAATCTGTGCAACCTTCCACTGGAAAAAAAACAGAGAAGAAACTGACATCAAAAACGTGCAAAGTTTTAACTCGTACATTACTAAATCATAGAAGAACATTTGACTTTTAGTCACATTTTTCTGCATCTAACCTGAAATACACAGATATTCCTGCAAGACTGTGTTTATCAGACTATATGTCGTCAGAAACAAGATTGCACCTGTAATTCAGAGCAAGCATGAGGGTTTGAAGTTGCCAAATTTAATTCTTGGAGATTCCTCACACACCGGTGCAGACTGACTCGCTGATTGAGATTTCCACATGCAGGGAGTTGTATAAAATGCTTGGCTGGGTTTTAATGATCCTTTAACTTTGGGGTGAGCTATGGCCTGTTTCTCAGAGCAAGACTCAGGGGCTGGTGAGCTACCCCCCAGCGTGTGGGTATTGCAATGCAATCGCCATGGTAACCTATGCAGCATGGGTAACCAACTCTGCAGTAAGTTTACTCATCAGTGCATGTACATACAGTAGAACATTTAAACTGAAGTTCCTTTTAAATAGAGGTTGCAACATAGGCATACTGTACTGTAATTCATGAGAGAATTCCTGTAACAGTAGTTATAGCAGAATAAACAAACAACGAGAAGGCTGTAGGGATGGATGGAAGGAGCAAAAGGCAACATGTCAAGCTTTTCTAAAGGATGCATGTTTGTAATAAGATATGAGCAGACCAAAATCAGCTGTGTGCATAAAAAATATGCTGAAGGATGAAGCACAGCACCAGGTTTTATCATAAAAAGTGCAAATGTGGGTGGAGGATTAAGAGTTGATGATGTGACTTAGTGCTATGTGCTCACATTCCAAGGGCATAACAGACACTCAAAGCCCTAGAAATTCAAAAGAGATATTTTTTTTGCGATTCTCAAGATTTGACTGACAGCTATAGATTTGTTTGCTTCCATCATCATGGAAAGTGGTGATGAAAAACGAGATATTTAACAACTCCACCGCGACAACACAGGCAGGGATTGTAGCTATATTTTCTAAATGCAGGTAAACCTTCATGAAAACAAAAAAAAAGCAGCCATCCCAATAAAACAAACCCAAACCCTGCTTCGCGCTCTGCATTTTCCACCTCTGCCTCCTCCTGATACTCTTCACCTCATTGCTCTGCACTTCCTTTAAAAACATCTGGTGAGCACAGCTGTCTCAGACACAACAGGCTTCCATATTTGAGTTTCTACAAATACTTTATTTACCAAAGATGCAAGTCGCCCACCAATCAGCGGGCCGCGGTGAAATGGTTAACAGTGCTGATCTGTGCTATTGTACTGTGCTGTTTTGGGCTGTAAACATCATGCTGGGAATGGCAGTAACACACGTGGGTGCTTTACATGCTACAGAAAACATGAAAAACAAGAAAAGAAAGGAGATTATTTCCAGGGCAGCTAGAGGGGAGTTTAGAGTTGGAACAGGTTGTTGTTAGTCTGTCAGACTCAAAGGATGAAGTCTAGAAATCTCTAAAGAAGCAGGAGTGATATTTCTCCATTGAACTACTTTGATGTATCAAGCTACTTAAAAAAATAACAAAAAAAATAACCCATTCATTTATCATTTTTCTAATTGAAAACAAAAGGAAGAAAAAAGTTCACTCCTTTGTTAGACATCCTTAAGTTTTATTATATCTAAACCTTCCCCCTCTGGCACAAATTCAGTCCTTTAATTGGCAAAAGGTTTTCTTTTTCAAAAGTACAACACTCCTAAACTACACAAACAAATGGTTGGGAATGAGACCTAATCATGGCCCAGTTTTTGTATTTTCTTATTTTATTTGCTCTGGGCACTTTTGAGTTTGCTTGATGGATTTCTGTTCAACAGCTAATTGGTATTCGTTTCAGCAGTAGCTCATTTCAGCTGCGTTGTCTTGAAATGTGATGCGAAACAGAGTTTAGCAGTTCAAAAAGAAAATGGTTCCAGAGAAGATGCAGCATTTTGTCTTTGGAAAAAAAAAAAATTCTGGATTTGACATCATTATGTCTTTAATACTTGAGTGCATTTTAAAGCAACACTGGATATGTTTGAACCTTAAAACTATGTGCCCCTGACTAATTATGAAGCACAACTACTTTTGTATTTGCACATTCTCAGGCCTGAAACAGTCTTGGATACGGCAGTTCCCAATTTTGGTTGCCTGGCACAAGACGTTTTACTTTGCAGCACCATGTCAGATACAGAAACAGGGTTTGAATTGCACAGAAGCATTCAAGGGCAATTATATATAAGTGTAAAGCAGCATGGTAAAAATACAGAGTTTCCGCTACTAGCAAGCACTTTGAATGGTCTTGAACCTGAAAATGTGCTATAGAAATATAATTGCCTTGCCTTGCCTTCTACTGTATGAAGCTAATACAATCAGGAACGTCTCATAGAGACAACAATTTTCAGTAGTTCAACTGGAATAAACAAAAACCAACAATTCAAGGACAACAATTCACTTGAATAACTAGATGAACAATAATTAACTAACTTCAATAAACCACCATCAAAGCAGCTGTCTATGGTTTTCAGCCTTCTCTGAATATCACTCTGCTTTTCTGTTGCTTTCATTTTTGCCCAAAGATTAGAACAAAAGTTGAAGATTAATTAAGGGTCAGAGACTTATTAACGACCACAAAAAAGTGAGCGAAAGTCTCAATAAAACAGAATGTTTCGTCTGCGTCTTAAGGCCATTACACATCGGGACCAATGCGAATAACCACAAAATTGTGAATAATTCCGAGGTGAAATATCTTTTATTGGTCGGTTGTTATAAAAAAATAAAATTACCCCCTGTCCAAAAAAAAAACAACTTCAAAATCTCTGGATGGAATTTCAAATCTAATGTGAACGTTCCCATTGACTTGACAATTATTTGATAAAAATTATTGCCGTACAAATTATTTGGATTATTAGGTGTGTAGTGGCCTTCAGTTCAGAAACACGCTTGTATCATAAAAATGATAAAATACACCGAAGTTGAATTGGACTAATGTCAGTTCTGTTTACTACCCCAATCTAAGTCAGTAGCGGCCACAGCAGCCTGCGCTGTAAAACTGTTTCTATTACAATTTTCCAGAGTAACAAACTTGCTACTGACCCATTCAATAATACATCAATAAGACATAAGAACTGAGTGGTATTGGTGGCTACGTTAATCCAATAATTGGAGTGCAGCGCTGCCACATATGGAGGGCCATGGAAGGAATCAATACAAACTCATCTCAGATACTACAGAAATAGTTTGGGAAATTTAATTTTATAAATGCATAACAATACCAAATTAATATACTCTTAATCAGGAACCTTATGGAAAATGAAATATAACCTTAAAGTTGACTTTTTTATTTTAATGTTCCCCATTAAGCCCATTTATGCTCAACGCAGAAGACGGATACACAGATAGATGGACAGTTTCTTCGATGCTCACTACTTTTCAAGATGCATTGTGGGTAACTGTGAGTGCACTACTTTCTCTCTGGACATTCGGACACCCCTAGAAAATGGCGTGACCACTGTATAGGGGCACTATGTGGGGAATAGTGTGCATATCCAGACACAACCACGGTCAGTTCTCAATAGGCTCTACATAGGTTGTACTTTTAAATGGGATTGAAGCTGGGGTTGCTACATTTAAGCTATTGACATGCTCATAATCCCAGCTAACAGGAAATAAAACTATTATAACAGCAGCATGTTCATCCTTGTTCCAAATTCACATATATGGCTATCCATGGGTGGAGGTGCAAATGATTTAATTATGCCACAGTGATGTTCCATCCTACATTTGTAGGGGGTAAGAATTTTCCAATCTCTCTAGAGGCCCTTTAAATACATTCAATGAGCCAATTAGTCTGACATTTTACTTAAACTTCATTTAGTGGTAGCGATGATCGATCTGCAGCTTCCTGCTGATCCGACACGGTCTTAGATGAGTGACTAAATCTTGATTTGTGGATCTCAATTGAGTAGGCTTCGAGTACAAATTTCAGATGCAATGCTCAGATGTTACCCTCTGAACTTTATTAGGATTTCCTCTGTTCAACGTGTTAGACTGCAAGCGTGTCAAAGAAAAATTCCATCCTGCACTGATGTAGAATATTTAGCTGGAAAAAAATAAGCAGATCCATGTATAATGGAAATCTGTGTGCACTCCATGAGCTGCCCACCAGCAAAATCCTTTCATTGTGATTAAGTCTTACTGTTTCTATGGTAACAAGAGGTCGACCACTGCTTATCAAGAACTTCCTAATTAGTTTGTGGACGATAATAACTTGAAGGCTTATGGTAAGACAACCACAGCCGAGCTGGTTTCACTTGTAATTGTGCCTCCTAATTGAGACTCTGAAGTGTTTTACTCTCACAACGAATAAAAACAGGAGGCGAGTGGAAAAGGTCATCCAGGTAGGCAACAGCTCCAACAAAGGGTTTGCAAAAGTATGCGGGAAGTCGCACATTGTGTTTATGATTAGAAACCAGAGTGAACTGATAATGTATTAAAGTGGCAACTCATTCAAAATCAAAGAAAATGTTTTTTTTTTATCTTGTTATTCACTGCATCATTATCTGTTTGTACTGCTCTGGGATCAATATGTGAGAAATCTGCTTCTGTGGTCCCACTAGCCGACTGCTAAACTGATCTCTGCACCCACTAACAGAGTCAACCAATCCAGACAGAGGAGGAAAAGACAAATTTACTCAACGGTATTATCAATTTGGCTGTGCAGACTGGACTAGGTACCAGAAAACACACAGTAATTGTTTCACTACCAAACATATAACAGCTTAGCTCAGTCACTGCCTGTTTTATTAGCCTGCAATGTGCAACTCCAATTCTAAAAGTGTTGGGATAATGTATATTCCAAGATATTCTAGCATTTCATGGAACTTATGAGCTCATTTTCAATTTGATGGCAGCAACAAATATGAAAAAAGAAATAAAAAGATGATTTTAATGTCTTGGAAGTGAGGAGACCAGTTGCTGGAGTTTTATGAGAGGAATGTTGTCCCATTCTGGTCTGATGCAGGACTCTTGCTGCTCAAAAGTCTTGCATTCAAGGCTAGATTTTTCATATCATGAAATGCCAAATGCTTTCTATTGGTGAAAGGTCTGGACTGCAGGCCAGTTCTCCTGTGAAAACATGCTACTGTGATGGATGCAGGATCTGGTTCAGCATTGTCTTGCTGAAATCTGCAAGGCCTTCCCTAAAAAACATGTCTGGATGGGAGCAGATGTTGCTCTAAAACCTCCATGTACTTTTCAGCATTGATGGAGCTTCACAGATGTGGAAGCTGCCGACGCCATAGGCAATAATGCAACCCAGTACCATCAGAGATGGAGGCTTTTCAACTGTCTGCTGATAACAAGCTGTATGCTCCCTCTGTTCTTCAGTGAGGAGGATATGGCGTTCATGGTTTCCAGAAATAATTTCAAATTTTGATTCTGACCATAGAATAGTTTTTCCACTTTACCTCAGACCATTTTAAATGAGCTTTGATCCAGATGAGATGGCGGTGTTTATGGATTATGATCACATATGGCCTCTTCTTTGCGTGGTCGAGCTTTAACCTGGTGTGACCTGTGTTCACAGACAGTGATTGCTAGAAGTATTCCTGAGCTCATCCAGTTATTTCCAGTACAGAATCATGTCTATTTTTAATCTAGTGTCACCCGAGGGCTCAAAGATCACTAGCATCCAGGTTTGACCTTCAGCCTTGTTCCATACACACAGAAATCCCTCCTGATTTTCCCAATCTTTTAATATTATACACTCAACATGGCATTTTTAGTCTTCACAATTTAATGTTAATGAACATTTTTCTGAAATTGTTATTAGATGCAGTTTTGTGTAAGATCGGTGAACCTCTGCCATCTTTACATACATTACTGACTCTTTGAAATGTTATTTTCATAAACAGTCATGTTGCTGACCTGTTGATAATTAATCTAATTAGTTGTAAAATGCTCCATTTTATTTTCCTTCGTGCAAATGCCTTTTTCAGCCCTTTGTTGCAACTGTTGCTGCATCTATTTAGAGTTGTGTTGCTGCCATCAAATTCAAAATGAGGCAATATTTTCCACGAAATGGTAAAAATGTCTCAGGTTCAACATCTGATATGTTGTTTATATTCTATTGGGTATAAAATACGGGCTTATGAGATTTGCAAATCATTGCATTCTGTTTTTATTGACATCTTTCACAGAATCCCAACTTTTTTGGAACGAGGGCTGTGCAGCGTGTAACACTGTCTAAAGATACTTTGCAGCAGCATAACAATTAATTCTAGCACAGAGTTTCAAACATATCCCCACTTTTGACTGATTAAGAAAAGAAAAAAACATATTAATTTTATTTAAGAGTGAACTCCAGCCCAACAGTTTCAAAGGCTTCGCTGTATTTATCTCTAATAACGCCACAAGCAGCTTGCCAGCACTAGCATGTGTTATCTTCCACCAATCCTGAAATTGCCCATTTCAGACTTTTGACAAAGGTTTATTGTTTCTCTCAGTGAGGGTAGGGATTCTGCCTAATCTGTTGGCAGGATACAAACACGCTACAAAGCCTAATTGAACTCGATTAACATTTTCCTGCTCACCAGATTTCCATTCGACCGCATGGCAATTGGTGAGGGAACAAGCCAATCTGCTGGGTGACAATAACAGACAGCAGTTCAGTTAGACCGCCGTCAGCTGCGTTTGCGGGCGGCGCAAACCCCAAAACCCTCATGACCCGTGAATAAAAAGAAACGATTCCTCAGTCAGTGTTTCTGAGTGTGTCCAAGGTCCCAGCAGTCGTACTTGCAGGCCTGAAAAATGTTAACTGATAACTGTCAGATGTCAAGTTTTGCAAAATGATGAGCAAACGTTTGCTCGATGCTCTGCATGGAAATCAGGATTTAATATCCGTCTGGTTTTATTCACAATTGACTATGCTGGTAAAGACAGACGCATTGGTCAAGGCTGTCTTGTTTCTATCTAGGTCTCAGAAGTCTCATTTGCTGATCTGCTGATAAGACTGGGGTTTGATTTAGCCTATATAAAAAAGTTTTTGTTTTTTTCATTTAAACTATAGTTAGAAATGTCTTTCACGGCTTAAATCTAAAACACAGACTATCATTCTTTCTATCTAAATGAAAAAGAAGGGTATTGTAAACGTCAAAAAGAAATCTGATGTAAACAAATGGCTGAAAAGATGCAGCCCAGATGTGACCAAGATGAGAGTAAACATGCATTATAAAAAAGGAAAAGGAAAGCAACTGCAATCTGGTTTAAAGAGCAGCACAATAAAGCTAAAGAAATGTTATGTCACTGTGTTCCTTCTACATTTTACTGTCATGAGAATGAGAGAAGAGGTGAACAGCTCGTAAATTGGGTTACAGGTCCGCTGAGGGGTAATCGTATGCAGATTGAGTCAGGTCACCACAGAGACTCACTCAAAGTGTCTGTTCTCTCATAAGCACTCAACAAGATGGTTCACCACAGTTTTTTCTCTATAAAAACCTTGGTGTAATTCAGTCAGAACAGCATGCATATATTAGGCCCGGACTGATTGAATAAACACACAAGAGCCTGTGCTCTAACGTCTACACACATACAATCTATGAGGCGAGGCGACATCAACCTTTACTTGCCCCTGAGAAGCGTAGCATCTTAAGCTGGACAGGCTCCGGGATCCCTAAAGGAACTTATCAACTTCACAGCCACTAGCCGAAGGGAAGGAGGCTTAGGGGAGAAAGATGTCTTGAAATCTTGACCTGCCATTTTCCACCTTGTGAAACCGCTGTCGCAGCAGAGTGGGTCTCAATTAAGAGGGAAATAGCTCTGATGTGTGGGAAAGGTAACCTCTTGGCTGCCGGCGTGCAAGGGGGAGATTACCTGCATGATTGAAGTAGCTCCAGCAGGTTGAAAAAAAAGAGTGAGTCATCAGCCAATACAGCAATCAGCTACGGCAATCTGCATCAGAGTCCATGTTCACACGCACGGTAAAAGGATGCAAGCACAAACAGTAACAGGCTGACAATGCAAGATGCTTAGAGGGATAAGCAAGATCTGAATAAGAATCTAAAATTATGGGCAGGTTAATTAAAGGTTGTATACTGCCGGTAAGGAAGAGACCACAGTTATGGGCCATATGGTGACACGAGAATCTATAACCACCTGGGTGTGAATGATGCTCTATAAATATATTGTATATGTACAGAGGGGAAAATGAAAAGATCATTTTTTTAAACTAAAATTACAGCATATATGTAGGTTTTTAGAAGAACAGGTAGCTGTTTCTGTCATGGTTTTGACGCTTTCCTCTCTGCCAGAAGAAGCGTTGTTTCCTTCAGGGTGCCGATTCTCCATCCAGATCAAAACCCTGCAGACTATCAATGTATAACAGGAAAAGCAGGGGATTGGGCTAATGTACAGGCTGTTGCGGACCACAGTTCCTGTAAGCTTTCTCCATTGGCCCTGGTGTGCAGAGGCAGCCCTGCACAGCAGGACTGAAGAAGAGCTGCCATACGCCATGCAGACTTAATATTATATTCTCTTTTTATTTGCCCGTTTCTGTTTCAGGGTCTCTGTGTGAAAAGAAAAACGTCAGTAAACTGAGTTTGAGAACATACTTTAGGATGCAGAAACTGCTACAAGTCCACCTAGAGATCAAGATTCAGCTAAATGCCAGCTTGGTTAATTAAATGGTTTTTCCCCCATTCACACTGGTGCCATTTAGTTTGCTTTAAACAAACCCTGATCCACTTCCACGGATAGAGCGGTTTGTTTGTAGTGTGAATGCTCATTCGCATTCTGGTGCGGCCAAAAGAATCCATGGAAACTGGGTCAGTTTTTGGTTTTAGTACTTTGGGATTTTCTGTATTTAGTTACGTTGTTTAATATTCCTGTGTTTTATGTATTGATTAATATAATAATAATATATATAATAATGTGGCTTGCTGAATATCAGGTCTCTTTCATCTAAGTCTCTGTTAGTAAATGACCTGATTGGTGATCATCATATT
>JBBBVU010000026.1:11152093-11164597 GCA_037177055.1 Atherinosoma microstoma
GATTGTCTGTTAAGCGCCCTGAGATGACATTGTCGTGAATTGGCGCTATACAAATAAAGATGAATTGAATTGAATATTCTGGTTTGTCTTATTTTATTTTCCTTTGTTGCTTAGCTTTAGTTTCCTTTGCTCCTCATCTTGTAATTAGTCCCCTCTGTATTGACAGTCCACCCCTTAGTTCCTGTTGCTGCCTGATCCTTGTTGTTGCTTTTAAATTGTCCGTCTCTCCTTGTCCTCCCAGTTTTTCCCTTAGAGTCTTTCTGAGCTTGTTTTTGGTTTGTTTGGTCATTTTTAGCTTGTTCATGTACTGGTTTATCCTGCTGTGGGTTGCAGTGAACAAGATGGTTTTATCCTAGCCAATCGATGAGCCAGATTTTCCTCTTCTTCTTTGTTTCGGGGGAATATCGCCCCTAGTGAACAGTTGTTGGAACTGGCAGGTCTACTTGAGTACAGTTCAGTGTAAAAGCCAACCAAACCAAAGAAAGGTGGAATTCCATGCCCAATCAAACCGAGTCCCCTGGACTGGACTATCCTGATATGATTGCACCCTGGATTATTAATGCTTGTTTGCTTAGTATGATGTTAAATTCTGGTTCAGATTAGCAGAGTGAAAAAAGTTTAGACACTTAAACCCCAAAGATACATGCAGTCCATGCAACTACTGCATCTGCAAGTACATTAACTAAAGTGTGTTCTGGGATCAGCTTCTCAGTGTACAATGAGTTATAGCACACTATTGGAAACAACATGCACTTTTAAAACAGATATGTTGGAAATTTCCACTGCACACCTACAGATTGGCTAAGTTTCTGGATAAATCTGAGGCAGTTTTTCTGATGATTGATTAGATCGAAAGCAACGAGGCTCCTGCTGAAGGACGTTGACGTGCAACAAGTGGCTCAACCCACGCACGGTCCTGATCTCAACATGACTGAAGCGGTCTGGGATTACTGGAAGAGAGAAGCAGCTAAGCCTGAACAATAAACTGCGACGAGCTGGTCAGACACCCAGGATAAAAACAAAGTCCTCGAACAGGACAGCCATGGATTTGAAAGAAAAACTGTAGTTTTCCTTTTATGGTGCACTTGAGAGAGAAATGATCTCCTTATTTTGATAATCTCTTCCTCCAAAAAGCATCTGTTTAAATCCTAATAAAAGAAACTCATAATTGGTATGACTCTGGCTTTATGTGAGAAATTGGAAAAATGTTAAGATTAATGCAGACGGGGAAAAAAAGAAGATATTTTTGCTGGGTAACTCCAGCTGCAGAGCTTATTAACTGATTGCAGTGACATTTACCTCCCATCCTCCTCCCCGTTCCTCACCAGCAGATAAAACTGTTCTCTCTCCGTCTCGCCTGCACTTTATTCACATGACACTTCATCTTCATTTCTTGTTTGTCTCTCTTTCAAACTCCCTCTCTTCCTTGACAGCCACCGGGCTGTTATTTATATGCAAATGCTTCTGTGATTGAGAAAAAGAAGGGAAAAAAAACCCAACGACCAACCAACAAAAAAACAAAACAGTTTTCTCCCTATCGTAAAATAAACATTGCCCACAATCTTCCAGGCTTTTTCCCACCCCATCGTTTGTATCAGATTCTGCTCCTCTGATTGGACACGGCTTCCAGAGAGAGCAGCACCCGCTGGCTCCAATCAGGGGTTAAATGCTGATAGGGACAGGAAGCATGAGAAGTAGCTGAAGGGAGAAAGGGGTGACTTTGCCGGTAGGACCCTTGTAGTGAAGAAAATAAGGTAGACGCGACACAATAAACACACTTACTGCATATAGAAAGGCAGGACAGGCCCGTTTACCATAAATTATGCTGATAAAGAGGGGGTACTTTCTTCTTCACACGACTGAAGGACACACGTAGAAGAGTATCTCATATTTTAAGATCAGTATCAACAGTAGAAAGAAACTAGACTGGAGTCATCACCATTGTTTAGATATACAGGATGCAAACATTTGTTCTGCAGCTTTCAGATAAATTTAAAAGAAACATGCTCCAAAAAATGGAACAGGATTCGGTTCCTTCTGAACATCTTTGTGAGCTTTATGTGTAATTATTCTTTTCATTTACTGATGGAAGTGAATTTCAGATTTAACGTTCTGATACTGTAGATCAGCGTTATTCCTTGGGCGTTTCATGCGACTCAAGTTTTCATGGATGCTTATGATTTCAGAAATGTAATTCAACACGTTTCCTGAAACATTTAGGTCAATACACGAAGCCGTTTTTAAAATAGATACGATGTGGAAACACCAAACTTTCCATCTGTTGCAGTGGTTGGCCACGACACCATCTGATGCAAAATGGACTGCTTATGATATGCACCAACAATGGATCCATTTCTAAATAAACAGAAAAGACAAAAAGTGGAACAAAGCTTTGCATCTGTACATTTGGTCTGCATGCAATCACATGCAAGCTGTTAGGAAAACACCTTCATGGGTGAAGATTTGCAGATCATGGGGCTGTGCTGCTTGTATTTGGACAGGATAAAGGTAGTGCTTTGCTCACAGTGTCACATGGTGCACCACCATTGTTTAGTCACAAAGTAGAGAAGGTGAAAATTGTCGATTATGTTCAGCAGCTTGTGCAGCATTCTTCTCTAGCCAGAATTATCTCCAGCACAGAACCAGCCTCTTTGATCAAATTGTTCAGTTTTTTTTAAGTCTCTGGCTCTGATGCTGCACAACAGACTTACAGAAGATATGCAACATCTTGGTGAGAAGAGTCTGCTCTGTCCCTTCTTTAGATAGCTTCTATGTTGTATTTCCAGTTTAGTCTGTTCTCCGAGGTATTTGTTTCCTCCACCACCTCCACCTCTTCTCCCAGGAAGTAAACAGTGCTTTGTTTACTCCCGTTTCTCCTGAAGTCAACAATCATCTCTTTTCTGTTGTGTTCAAGATATTTTCACACCATCCCACAAATCGACTGACCATTCCCCTGTGCCCGGCTTCTTGTCCATCACTGATACACTGATGAGTATGTTTATAGATGACAGGACTCAGAGTTGTATTGGAAGTCTGAGGTGTACAACGTGAAGAGAAATGGTGAGAGTACAGCCTTTTGTGGTGCTCCAGTGCTGCGGACCACCATCGCAGACACACAAGAATCCAGTCCAGTTGTTAGGTAGTCCTAAATCCAGGTGGGTGTGGAGGTATCCACCTGGAATTTATGGAGCTTCTCACATAACAGAACAGGCTGAATTGTATTAAAAGCACTTGAGAAGTAAAAAAAAAACATGACCCTCAAAGTGCAGCCTGATTGTTCATATGAGAGCGAGCTCTCTGAAGCAGGTAGATGATGGCATCTTCAGCCCGAAGCCAAACTGTAATGGCTCCTGAAAAGTGTTTACTTGCTTATTGAGGTGAGCATGTTACATTCTCTCAAGGACTTTTGTCAAAGTGGCTCTTCTGTTGCCTTTGCTTTAAAACAAAAAAAAATAATGAAGCTCACAGCTGTAGGAGGCCACTTATTTGAGCACAACACTGCACAGACATGATGAGTCAGTCTAACTGGGTGGCAGATTTAGTCTTTGTTTAGTTACAGTGGCGACGACTTTCTTTACTTTGGTCAAACTTTCATAGAAAGGCAAAAAGATATATAAATACATAACGACAAAAAAAAGTGCTTTTAAATGTTGCATTGGTTTGAATTTATTCAGTGCAGCATCAAAAGTAAGCTCCGTTTTCACATGGATAGAAACGGTCGGACATAATTCTTCAAAGCAAACCTTTTTGTATCGTTAATTACGCTTGCGTTCCCTTTTATGTTCAATCATAGACATAACAAATTTATACATCACTGTCTGATGCTCATCTTCATCCTAATAAGGCATCTTCTACTCTAACAGAGAGGTGATTAAGTCTCCTTATAGCATTTTTATCCTCCTGGGGCTTTCAAATGATATAAATTGACTTGTATCCATATGTTTACCCGCAGTTTTCTGCCTTTTTAAAAGGGAACACTTCACAAGAAGCAGATGTAAAAGTGATCCTATTATGTCAGGGGTTTCTTCTCCAGAGAGAGCACTATATCATCAGAAAATCATCCTTCAGTTCCCTGCGGCGCCAGTAATCCTCTCATCTAACAAACAGCCTTGGGAGGCATTGAGACACACAATATAAACAATACTGAGTCCTGGACAAAAAGGGGAAACAAAAAAAAAACAAACAGCTGAATGCTGCATTGCAGACATGACTGCGCACATAGGACCAGAGTGTGAGTAAGATATTGTTTCCCCACCCTGAATGTTCTCACCCACCCACACAGGTACAAAATACATAAGAAAACACCAAATATGAGCTCAAAGACTGGGCAGCGTTGCTTCCACCGGCAGCAGTGTCTGCTTGTTTTTTCTCTGGTGTATCATGGCGGTGTGGGTGCGCTGATACCCGTGACTCAGACCCCACCGGTCCACTACAGACACCAACACACCGGTTGGGCGTTGTGCTCCGGTGCCCCCCGCAAAAATGAGCGTCGGTGAAAATAGAGCGCGGCCAGATGGGCGAAAACGCCTCGTCACATCTGCGTCAGCTGTCTGTGAAATGATAAGATGGCGAGAGTATGCAACAAAGCAACAGCGAGGACCGTCCTGATGGACGCTGGTGTCGGCTCTCATTTGTCAATCCTGACCTTCTTTTTTTTGTCTCTCAGTTTTTCCCACACTGTTAGCTACCAGACCGTCACCTTTGTGCTCCCCCCCCCCTTCCCTCAGTCTACAAGCTTATTCAATTCTTCATGTGGGTGGGTGAGAGGACGTTGTGCCGGCAGTTCAAAGAGAGAAGATTATGATTAAGAAATGATTCAGGCATCACATCAGCAAGGACAGTAAGGTCCCCGAAAGCCGCACATGGAAGGGCATCCATGCTGCAAATCACTCCGGGCCTTCACCAATAATTGAGCAGTCTTGGATTGCAACTCAGTTTTCTGGATAGATATGCCTTCAAGGTTGAACGTAATACAGAAAAAAGAAGAAGAAGAGGGGAGGCCAAACATAATGCAAATTTGCAGACTTGTACAGTTAAGCAGGCAACCGTAACGGCATGCTTCCACACATACACACAAGCCCATCCACACACAGGCAGACGGGGATCGGGGAAACTTAGTGGCCTGGAACAAGAGTACAGCCAGAGCTTCCCATTAGAGGACATTACTGTCAAACATTGGAACGAAAACTACCTGCTGTACACTGATTACCGACCCACCTCCCGCTACAATTCAATTACAAACTGGATAATATGATGCACCGCACTCATTCTCTGTGACAATGTTAAGCCACTGACGGGGGAAGTGGTGACAGCTGGCGGGGATGCTTCCTGACAATGCAGATGCCTTTTTTTTTTCCTTCCCCACATTTCTGCACAAGAGGTGGTATTTTTGTCTCCGTTTTGCCGGCATGTCTGGTGCATCAAATATAAATCTACAGATAACAGAAGATAAAAATCAGAATTTTTGCTCCTTTTTTGGATAAAATCTTTTTTGACTCATAATTTAAAGCCATCCGTAGATTTGCAAACCCTTCTTATATAAGACAAGTTTTATTGAATGGAGGGGCATGTTACCTTGTAATCGTGTTAATGGATTCATTTATTAATAAACAATGACAATTATTCCATGTAGGCCTACACAAAACTTAACACCTCTTATTCTTGTTTCACCTCTTATTGAAGATCTTTACGTATATGCTAGGAAGCACCCATCCTAACGTGTAGCGCACCAAAGCATTCCCACCCAAACCAAACGCTATTCAAACCCCAAGCAATCATATGGAACAAAACCATGAGAACAACTCTGTCCACACTAGAGCTTATTCTAATTTCTCCACTTAAAGCAAACCACACGAGCACGTCATCTGAAAATAGAGACTGATTTCAAAGAGGCACTGTGTGACAAAGGCTCTTAATTCTGCTGTTTTGTGGTCAAATTTAATTCCACCTCAAAAAAAACCTGCTAATGTAGTGGTTCCCAAACTTTTTGAGCCATGACCCCCAAGATAACATACGTTGGTGTTTGCAACCCCCCCCCCCCAACCTGACCTCCATGGATCAATGTTAGGCTGGAAAACTGTCAAACTCCAGAAATAAGGAAGATAAAGCGGTTTCTGGTTTATCAGTTCACCACTGTGACAAAGCACCTACATTATCAAAATCAGCTTCTTTCACCGAGATAATGCCAAATTCAGATTTTCTTTACGACGTGTACTTACTTCATTAATATGTGTTAAAAAAACAAAATAAAACAGACTTATGGTGCTAATTTCACAGATTTATCTTTGTTTGACGGTTTCAATTTAACAGCCCTGACAGAAATACCAAATTTATTTGATAAACGTAGGTAGGTTATATATGTCTAGGATTATCTGGCGACCCCCCCTGAAATAATCTTATGACCCCCAGTTTGAGAACCACTGTGTTGATGTGTTCTCCTGTAACTCTGCCTTTGTTGGCAGCGTCCATAAAGATGAAGGAGGTTATATAGTGATGTATTCACTCTTCCTTCTATACTTTCTTGGGCTTCACCTCTTTCTGGATCCTCATGCTGTTTTTAAGGTCAGTTTGGGGTCTATCTCTCTATTCTCTTCTCCTCAATTTGATGATTGATAGGAGGTGCCCATCATCAACATCAGTCAATGGGTTCCTGAGATATTCCAAAGTAACGCCTCCATTAAAACATCCGTAAAACTGCTCAGGTTCAGTTTTTTTAAGTTCTATGTTTGCACAGTTCCTCATCAGACATTACTTTACTCATTCCTGGATAAACTGAGCTGCTATCCTCTGGCTTTCACTGAGAGTAATGAGATAATCATTTACATTTTCTACTGTATTCCAGGTGAATTAACTCTGACACAGTAAAAAATATCTTGATTCTGACACTTCTGTATTAATCTTACATGTCTCAGCTTTCTTTTGAGACCAAGATCATCCATAGAGCCCTTGTAGTTGTGAAGATATACTTCATTTATTTTGGGTATAACATTTCAGACAGAAGGCATAGATATAGAGGCCTGGTGCAGAAGAAGAGTTTTTTATTATGAATGCAGATCTTATGTGACATAACTTTTGTACAGAGTTAATATGTTACCGCTTTGTTACTGATCATGTGTCACTTTTTCTCCTTCTGCTCTATTGTCATTCCAGGAATTTGAAGGGAAACTGTTGAATTATAGATGAACTGAATATTCACACAAATTTATGTGGGTTATCTTTATGTTCTTCTTAAAACAAATTGCTCCCTTCATCACAATATCTCTTGTGTTTCCTCTGTTTAAAAGGAAGAAATGTCCACAAAGCTTTGAAGCTCATACTGCTGACTTGTTATCAAGAAATAAATCCTGAAACTGCTGTTTTACTGGTGTTAAAAAGCAGCTTAGTTATTTAAAGTGACTGGACTTTTGCTCATATAAAACTCTGGAATACACTACTTTTAAATCATTATAGATTTTTTTTCCATGACAATGCAATTTGTCACGATTAACCACAGAATTAATCGCAATTAAAAAATTTCTATCGCTGACCAGCATGAGTAAAATAAAAATACTTCAGGGACTTTACAGAATACGATTTGTTCACAATGGAGCGAATGGGGAAAGGGCGACGGCAGAAGCTAATTGTTGAAGAAACGCAGGTACAGCTGCTGAGTCATCCTCCGTCTGGAGACAGAACAGGAAGTGATTGACTTCCAGTTAAAATTCGGCACCTTTTTCCTTCCAGGGGAAATTCTCCTGGTGTTACAGCTCCAATTACAGTGCAGACTGCAAATCACACACACTGACTTATTCATACTGTAAATCTAGAATGACAAGTGGGTCATTTATTGTCCCAGTCAAGCTGAAAGCCTTCACATAATGAATTATTAAAAGCTGGTGTGCAAGTAAACCCATAATGACCAAAATAAAAGAGAATAGATGATTAATTTCACATTATTTCTTTAAATAAATACCAAAAAAAAGCTATTTCCAACTAAATGTATTTGAATTTAAGTCAAAAAACACTTTAACTATTAAAATGGAAAAAAAATAGAGATGAACATAAACCTAGTGGTCATTTTGAGTATCTTTTGGGGTTATATAACCATTTAAATCACACACACTTGCAAACACATATATAAGCTCTACTCATTACACACACAGAAAGAAAAAACAACTTTCCCCGACACACAAACTCCAATTCCCTTATCCCTTGGCCCGAGCGGCTGATAACAAGCAGTTCATTTTCCTGATTCAAAATAAGCCATCATGTTCTGCTCCAATTAGAAGCTCAGTAGACGATTTCCATTAACGCTGGCTGCAGCCGTCCTCTCACCGCTAACGCGCCCATAGTTCAGGCTTGGGTAGCGAGGGAGAGCAGGCCGGTTTGCAGTTGTGGGTGCATAGACGCGTAACAGTTTAAAAAAAATGTATTCATTCAGTGTCAGCAAATTAGAACCTTAATGCAAATTGAATCTACAATAAAACCACCTGGAGCTGCCACAGATGAAGAAGAAGAAGTGAAAAAAGAAAGGAAGAAGCACAAAAGGGGGAAGGGGAAAAAAAGCCAGAAAATGAAAATGGAGAACCTGGCACTGTGAGCATACATTTGCATATACATAATTAATTAAACTGGGGTTCACTGCTTTAGATGGATTGGGGAAACCGAGAGCTGAGGCGGAGCAGCGCTAAAAAAGGTTAAATCAAAGGCCGATTCTTATTTCAGGGAAGGAAATCATCACTGTAATTCAACCGACTGCATCCTTTCCTCTGCAGTCTGGTCTCACTCGGTTAAGGCTTGACAAAACTGAAGCTGAACTCGCAAATAATATGCAACCTGTTCAGAGACAGCCTCAACAACGTAGTCGGATTTGTTTGAAGATAATCAGAGTTAAACAGAGATTTGAGTTCTCTCTGGGAGTGTCAAGTAAAAAAGAAGGCCATCACAATAATCAGCCAACCCCATCATGATTGATGAGTATGTGATGATGCTGTCTAGTCGGCACTACTGCACTCCTATGAGTAAAACAAACCGTTTCTCCAGCGGTGCTTTCAGACTTGCATTGTGGAATATGTGCGGTAAAGTCCATCCGCTCTTTTACCGGAGTTGTCTTGTGCATTCAGGCAAAACGATGTGCCGCAACATTTCCGCTCTTATGACATGGGGGGCTAGCCGGTAAATGTCCGCTACAGCTCCGAGGTAAAACAGCGGAACGTTTGTCTGAATGCAAGCGGTATAAAAGACAAAGTCCACAACATCACTGGTTTTAAGAGCATGTCTGAAAGGGGCTCAAGTCTTTTATTCCTCCAGCCATCAGGCTACTAAATTGTGACAGTAGCTTTTCATAAATTCATATTTTAACCTGGATTTGATCCCATTTTTCTTGTATGTATTGTTATAAACTTACAACTTTGTGTTAGACTCCTGATGCAGACAGAGTCCATTGTTTCTTGTTCTAATGACTGATTGTTGAAAAGTGATGTGGATGAACTACATGTGAATCGCCCTCTGGGATCAATAAAGTTGTCTTGAATCTTGAACAGCCCACCAGTGAGACACATTGTCTGTTTGGCCGAGGAAACAATAGCCAATTGGATATAAGATTATCCACAGAGGAGGTGGTTGAGCACATTAAATTAATGCAATTGTCTCTTGACTGTTCAGACCGGCTCTTTCATTTAGTAAGTGCTCCCACTGTGGCTGCTCAATGCAACTTGAGCAACTCAAGGCCTTCGACTTTGTTACGAGCCACTAAAAAAGTCGAAATGAGAGGTAAAAAATAAAGATTTTTTCATTCTTTGTTATTCTTATTTTAATTTATCTTGAGGATAAAAGAGGGATTTATGGTATACTTGTTCAGCCTATACAGCTGCAGGATGAGGCTGTAGAGTTTGAGCCCATCCACACAAACAATCTGATTTAAAAAAAATCTTTTTACCATGATGAAAAGCTAAAACCAAAAAGAGCATTAAATCATTATCAAAACATTCAAATGGTTCTCAAAGTTTTTTTTTCAACTGAGTCCCCGTTTCACTACGAAACAGAATTTGAATCCCAGATATAGATATGATGGATGAAATTGGGAAAACATGAGCATGAAATTAGAAAATAATTAAATAGTTCTGGAGTAATACTTCAGTCATAAAGTACTTTTTAATATCATGGAATATCTAATCCTTATTTTCATAAAAATGACGTCTCTTTTTGGTACAAAAACACCCCCATTTCTCCACCTCCAAAGGGTTTTTTCCTACCAAACGACACAATTCAATCTTCAGATTTCCATCAGCCAGTCAGCACTGCTGTATTCATGGGTTCCAAAGTTTTAGTAATTGATTTTCAATAAGGTTTAAGACATAAAATTGCTGTTTATCAAGGAAAAAAACTTAGCAAAAGGGTCACTTTAAAGTCTGCTTTAAGAGTAAATCTAAACTTGCCTCAGTCCTTCACATTTGGGCCTTGCAATGGTAAAAACAACCAATCCGGACGAGGCTGTTTGGCAGCTAAAACTGGACACCAGATGGCCGCATCCACTTCCTCCGACCTTGTTAAAAAATGAGGCATTATGGACGTCAACAAAAGACAGACAGGAGGGGGGGGGTTTGGACTCTCGTACTGCGCCTCATAATGTTTTCTCTGTGTGGATTCAAAGATCAGTTGTGAATACCAGAGTACCCCCCCAAACCTCAACCGCCATCTCCCGGCTACTTCAACAGATAACGCTGAAAAGGGCGAGGGGGTCGGGGTAAAACAACTACGGCTACAATATATCTGTGCAGTAGCTGCACTGGATAAAAAGCAGTGGCTCTGATATTGATCAAATGCTAAGACCGGTGCTCTAGTATATCAATCAAAGCAAACACCAAACCAGCTCTGCCGTTAAGCCATCAGGAGGAAGGAATGCCTACCTGGACTAGAACCACAACACATTTCTGGCAGTTTTGATCTCACTGTCAACTAGAGGAATACTTTTTTCCCTTTTATCTGCTCCTGACTCATTTATCCTCTCTTGGTTTTTCTCTGCAACCATAAGAGGAATCACGCAGACAAGCTTGTGGTTGGACTGGACCATTTCTTCATCTCTCTCATAGCTCTTTTGTGACCTTCAAATGCTTTTACAAACTCAAATCTGAAACTTTTCAGTGCTACATAAGTCTTAACATCTCAGTTTTCTAGCCACCCCTGTGAGTCACACCTTTGTCTTCCCCTTTTTCTCTCCCATCAGCTCTTTTTTTCCTATCAAAAGTTTAAATCAGTGCAAATGAAATGTCCAAGAGAAGTTGTGATTTCCATTTCCTCTCTGCAGGAGAAATTTGAATGTGAAATGCAGCGTTGGGGGTTTTGATCGGCTTCCTTTTTCTTCCTGCTATGTCAGAGAGTTTGAAATAAAGACTGAATTTTTCAGCCAAGTGATAATTTTGCTCGGCTGATGTGTCGCTGCTGCCCCTGACCCCTTTGAAGGGCAGCAAACAAAGCAGGAACTTTATTTATGGAGCTGCGAGACATATGGTACAAGGCAAGAAGAAAATTAAATATCAAAGTTTATTTGAGACCTTTGCCTCCTGTCATTCCTCCTCTACCATTTCTCTTGTCTTTGCCATCTTGCTCGGCTGCACATTATCTAATAAGGCAGGAATGCTATAAAAATAACCTTAAAAACCCCTCGGCCTGCCAAATTCTGACACCAGCCCAACTGAAATGCCATCATAAATTCTGAAGTCTGTGATTCTTTTATAGACAAGTATGGGAAGAGGGGAGCTAAATGGATGAGAGACGGTTGCCAGTAATGTATGAAAGAGAGGGGGGAGAGAGGCAGGCGCAAACAGAACCAAAGACAGGCTGAGAGCCCATCTCCTAGCTGTGCGCATATTAATGCAGCACTGCGGAAATCCAGCCAGTCAGGCAGCAGCCAAGGTCAACAGAGATTACCAGGACCATGACTAAACACGCTGGCCAACGATTACAGAGGGCATTCCTTGACTCTTCCCATCATCCGTGCTATCAGCCCCCCATGATCCTCTCCTGGACTCACACCGTGCGTCCACCGGAGTCCGAGCTCAATCCCACTGCTGATCACTAATAAAACAACTTTCTCACCGATCACCTAGAGAGGGAACCGGGCAGAATACATGAATTTTGAGCAGGGTTCACATAATACTGAAGGCTGTGATGATGTAACGAGACTGAGTTTCTTACCGCTCCCCTCCCCTGTATCCCAGCAGAGTGGGTGGGAATGACAGAATGGAAGTAGAAATGAGGGTAGAGAGGGAGGCAGCGAGGGCTGGTGTCGACTGATTGCTTTAGCCACCAATCGCAGAGGAGCCTCCGCTCACCCCCCCGAGCCCCTCTCATCACCTCCATTAAACACGCTGCATCGTTAATGGGCTATTTTAGGCCAACGCGTTACATTAGCACTCGTTATGCCGGCTCATCTGAGCAAGCAGGTTAGGATAACACACACACACACACACACACACACACACACACACACACACACACACACACACACACACACACACACACACA
>JBBBVU010000026.1:11164670-11187227 GCA_037177055.1 Atherinosoma microstoma
ACACACACACACACACACACACACACACACACACACACACACACACACACACACACACACACACACACACACACGTCCAAGCACTGTGACGAAAAACTGCTTGCAACAGAAGACGGTCAAAGTCATATGTTTACAGGGGAATGGAAAGCAAGCATTAGATTAGTTTACAAACCAGATCGGATGATTGGAGCTAATCCTGCATCAACACACTTGCACATAAAAAAAAAGGCAGTTTCTTTTGATAAACAACCAAAGTTTCTTGCTGAATCTGAATATACGGCTCGTATAGCTGCACAATCGATGCTATACTTGATGATGTTCTAATGAAGGCAAACATGTAGATTAGAAACCATCAGGAACCTTTCCCCCGCCCACTTTATCTATTATCCAATATTTTAAAGAACAATCAGGAATATTAGATCCTGAGATGAATGGCATAACATTCTTGTTTTGGGCTCATCTGTCTTCAAGATAATGTAGAAAGCAACAGTAAATCACGCCTTCTGGGCTCATAACTTTCACCTGATTTACAGTGTAAAATGTGATGTTGGCGTTAATAGAATATATTCAGTGGATAAAATTCATTTTAAATCTAATTTAGTTAATCTGAACTTTGGAGTGGAAAAGGTTGAATTTATTACCATACTTGTGTTGAATAAATGTAATTATGGGTAATTCATCATATGCATCTTTGCACTTTCACTTATATTTTGGGAGCTTAGTAATAGTTTTAAATTACCCAGTACTTTCTTAAAGTACTTTTTATCTTATCATTCGGTTGATCAATAATTAAAATAACACAGAAAGATTTTTCATGATTCTAGTAAGAGGTGAAAAAGTGGAAAAAAGCTGTAATATGTCTATATTCCAATAAAGCTTCTCTTTTTTTGTTTTCTTCTTCTTCTTCTCTCTGTTATGATGAATAACAAGTTATTTAAAAAAAAAAAAAAACCATCATCCGATGTCACCCTTACTGATCTCTACCTCAGTGTGTAAGGAAACCAGATTCCAGCGACACATGCACTATATTGTAATCCACCTCTTATCATAGTCATGTCATGGGCATAAAAAGTACACTTTACATGGCATAATGTTGATTGATGATGAAAATGAATGATTTTTAATTAATTTTGGTCGGGTCATGTGACTGCTCTAAAGTCACTGTGTTTAAAAACAATTACACAGGAAGCTGCTGCACCGTGACATTCATTTTAGTGAAACCCAAACCCACGCATAATTCCGGCTGCAAAGCGAGAATCATTTAGAGTCAATCAAGGTGAACTACAAATCCTCATGTGTGCTGAAAGTAAAACCAAGATTTTGTGAAGTGTCTCTTCTAATTTATGTCGAATTTGTCACAGACAAATTTGAGACAAATTTATCAAGATTATAAAAGTTCTGCAAACTCAAATCATTTTGAGTTTTGTTTCGTTATTTCGACTTGTTTGATTTTAACAGTGTGATCATTTCTAGATTTGCACAACATAAAGAGTTCAGCGAATTTAACCTGGATCTTCTGAAGTCCTATTTTTCATCTCTAAATAAGTCTGATGGGAAACTATCGACATACGTTTCCAGATTAGGATCAAACCGTACTTTTTTTTAAATAAAGTTTGAAAATATGCAACAATCAATCGCCCTTTTGGTTCTTGCTGTGGATTTTTCAGCAGAGAGTAATGTGTTATTGGCAGTAAGGAAAAGGTCCTCTGTGACAAAGGATGCATTTAATCAGTTTGTCAAAGTTTAAGCCCCAGTGCGTGTGCAGGGTTGACCTTTTGTGTGGCTACATCCACGCTGCAGGGATTCATTTGTTACTGCTGTACACTGCAGTGGTCGTTTAAGTAGAAATCATTGCTTCAGTGGCATCACTGTGCAGTAATCCAACCAATCCAGTCATGTGTCTCATTTTCAGATCAAAATGCCACAGTCTGTTTGAGTGGATGTTTTTTTTTGTTTTTTTTTAAGACAGCAAGATGACAGTTTTATTGAATTTGAATTCAGCAACGTCCAATTTTTCTCAAATAAGTTTTACACAAGGGTGCGATAACTGTAATGAGGTCCTGAAGTACATTTCAATTTAATTTCTCACCCTATGAACCTCGTAAACAGCTTTTCAAATCAACACATTGACAAGTCAAGCCTGCGGTAATGACTTCTCTTTTTTTTATTGGAATTAATCTGTCCCGCAGAATGTTGGAGGAGATAATTAACTGGTGCTTTCATCTTCATTTTAACTGGCATGTTCATTAACGGATTTGCCATACCCGGTAAGAAAAGACATCTAATGTTTCCGTTAATGAAAATAAAAAAATAAATTACTTGGACCAGAGGCAATCAAGTGGATGCAAGGCTCTGGCAGGGTGACAGGTATGAAGGCCTGGAGCGAGCTTCATTAACCAGAATAGGCCAATCATGTTGGGATCACGCGGGTGGCGCAGATGTAATGATCACGATAACGTTAGCTAGCAAACAAGAAAATAAACAGGTCCTCAATACTAAGCTATGACCAAGTTATCAAATCTTCTCATTCAAAACCGATCATGAAAATGGCTTGTAGTTGCCTCCAATGTGGTTCCTCATGTCTCAGGACTTACAACCTCTGAACTCTTTCATACTAAAACTCAAGACAACATCCAAGATGTTGACCTCAAACCTGACACTGTATCCCAAAGTACCTCTAAAGCTGCCGTCAATAACAGACTCAATGATAGAAGCACTGCCATATTTTGCTGTGAATCAAGCCTTATTTTCCCGTGGGCTTTGTTTCATCATCTTTTATCAAACTGAGGCACTGCACTCCCAAAGAGTGCTGATCTGGTTTCTTTTGTCCATAGAACATGATCCCAGGAAGACCAGCTGAACAATGGTGGAGCACAACAGACTGCTCTTGTCTAGTTTCTAATAGCTGGCTCATTGTGGAAGAGATGTGACACTTTTTTATACCCGTTCAGCTTTTTTATGGGATCACATTTAAAAGAGAAAATTATTTTTTAACGATTTACAGATTTATTCAAGTTATTTAAACACAGAAAATTAAGATTGCATGGCAAGTAATGTTTGCCACAGGGGAGCATTTCCTGGTACTTCCTGTCTACATTATTCTGACTCTGGCACCCAGACTAAAACACCAACTAAAGAGCTGTTGGTGGAATGGATTAAAAACTCCTTGATAGAAAATAAGAGAAGTTGTAATTCAACTCAAACTGCTCCCAGTCAGTGGATCTAAAAGCTGGAGAAAGTAAGGCAAGGCAAGGAAAGTTTATCATCATAGCACATTTCATGTACAGGACAATTCAAGGTGCTTTACATACAAAAAGCGAATAAAAAAAGAAAGAAACCCTCAGTGAAAATATCACTTGTTATCATAAAAGGCTGCAAATAGAAAAGTTTTTAGCCCTGAATGCAAACTTTAAAACCGCTGAGAGTAGATGTTAAGTACAAACAAAATGTGAAGGCTGCGAAAGGGAAACATACAGGTGACTTAGAGATGTTGAGGTTTCAGGACAGAAAGTTAAAAGCAAAATCCCTAAAAACAGAAAATGCACAACAAAAGAAATAAAAAAGGGGAGAAAATGGAGTTCATGTTTGTGACTTATGTGTTAGAAACTAATTATAGGAAATAAGCCATCATTAACAATGCAAGGTAAAAACAAGAATTCAGGGTCGGTGGATGATTGGATGAAAGTGATATTGAGTGATGAATCACTTATTTGTATCAGAAATGATAGAAGAATCTTTGTTTGGTGCAACTTAAATTAAACAAAGATTACAAAGAAAATTTGAAGAAAATGATCCAATTTTCCACAAGCACTGATTTTATAGGGTTTTCAGGTAAAGGATTTTGATAATAAGTTCCGTTTTTATGTTTTCGTTTATTTAGTGGTATATCTTAGAGCGTTGAGCTGTTGGCATAGTTTGCCATCTGTGTGTGTTTTTCTTTTTTGTTTCTTCCCCCTAAATTTACACCAGCTGAATGAACAAACCTCCAAGACTGATGATTCCATATTTTTGCCATGGGTTGTATATTTTTGATGCTCTGATAGCATTTGAAGCAGTTGTACATAATACAAGGCACTGCCTATGTGATTGCTATAGTGAAGAATGATGTACCAGGTGGGCTGGTTCATCTCATCCATGTGTATTCAATAGTTTTCAGTGAACTGAAACCACAGGAATAAACCGTATCAGGATACTCTACAAACAGGGACTATAAATGGGTTATTTTGCTGAAAGGGATTTTTTTATTGTTCAAACTAAAGCAAAGAGAAACGCCTTACAGTATCAACATAATGAAAACCCTTCCAGAAACACTCCCTCTTAGCTTCGTTTAACCAGTAAAACTCCAAACCTTTTGTTTTGGCTGTCTTTTGTATGCCTGGTTTTTTCATGTAAGAAGGCATGCAGAACAACATCCAGACATTATTTTTTCAGGACAGTCAGATGAGGCTAAAATTATATAAAATTAATGTATCAATAGATATACTTAGAATACTTTTGATATCTCTGCATGTCTTTGCTTTCAGGAGAAAAAATATTGGCATAGAAACAAACATACAACAGAAACTATTTACATATTTACACTTTTCCAGGCATTTTTTTCCTAGTCTTTTCTTTGTTGGTACTTACACTTAATTATGCCACTACTTTCATTCATTCGCATACTATCCTCGCAGAACCAACTCTGCTTATTATTGGCACCACCATGTTTCAAAAACATCTTCTCTTTACTTCCATGGAAGACCATTATGTTTGTTTGTTTTCAGACAGAAATAGAACTTTATTTGTTGATCTTTGTCAGCTCCTGAATGGACATTTCCATTAATCTCAGCTATCTAATAACTGACTGAAAAGTGGGATAAATAATGGTGTCATCCATCACTCATTGTGACAAGAGTCTCTGAATAAACACTTCATTTGCTGGATTGTAAACCTCCTGGGTTGGATATAAATGCCTGGGAAACTTCAGGAGATCATCTAAAGGGTAAGCTATTGATCACAATTTACCCCCCACAGTTACACACTACCCTTCCTGAGAAACTGTTGACTATAGAAGTGATAGCGCTTGGTGATCTTGCTGAGTTTTAAGGGGTTGTGCATTTCAAATCATAACATTACAAACTAAAGAAGCTGTTCTCAGCCAATGCATTATGTATCGAACACTATTCTTGCAACATGAAAAACTCTGTTTGCATATTACCTTGTTTAACCTGCAAAAGATCTCAATAGAAACAGAAAAAGAAGCTTCCACACAGCTTGGTAGGCTTCGACACTCTAGGATCCTGGCTGATCATTTCCTATGTCACCTCCCTCTACTCCTCTCTCCTCTTTTGACTCCCTTTGCGCCCCTCCCCTCTCTCCTCGCTTTAGCTGTACACAGTATTTGCATATCATTCGCAGAGGAGCTGTTTCTTTGGTGGCAGTGGTTGTCGCCCTGGAGTATTCTTGTCTGGCATCACAACACAACTCTGAGATCAGAGCGCTGAGCACTGTGCCTCTTAATGGGAAGATCTCCCCCCACAGGCTCCTCTACCGCATGCATTCTTCCCCATGCTTTCATTTAATCCTCTCTCTTTTGCCCACTTCTCATTCCTCTCTCCTCCGACCCGCTCTTCCCTTCCTTCTGCAATCCTCTTTTTCCTCTCTTCTTATCTTCCTCTTCTCTGGTCCTCTCCCATCTACTCTCTTAACTTTTATTCCCCACCTCTCTTTCTCTTCTCTGCTCCCTTCCTCTCGTGTGCTTGTTTTGAACGCACCAGAACCAGGACACGGGTCTCTGGGGGTGCTGGGGCTTCTTATATAACATAATAAAAAATTCACACTTTGCATGTTCTTATTATGGAGAGGAGAAGAAGAAGAAATGGGGGAGGAGAAATGTGGTTTGTGGGGCTGCAACCGCAAATTAAAAATAACTTAGAGAAGGGGGTTGGCAAAAAAATACTACAATAAAGTACAAAACAGCCTTCTGTGCTATTTTGGCAGCTGGGATTGTTGATTCCTGAAATACAGTTCAGGACAAAGGAAACGCTGCATGATTCCTTTTCACATCGACGGCAAAATCTACATTATGTGTACAACGTTGCTCGGCGCAAACTCATTTCTTCCAGATATTACTTCTCGGATGGAAGTTTCCTCATGAAAAAACAATACAATTAGCATTAAATTGATGCCTGTCATGCCACGGCCTTATTTCCACATCATCAGTCATCAAAGCGGAGCTATTGTGGAAGCAGGAAAGGATTCAGCTGCCTAATGGAGCACCACGTACAATTTTCCCCTCGTCAACAGATATGAAAGGCATTTCAAACAAACATAACAAAGTCGTGCCTCTCATTCATGAGCCTACTCATTTTTTCCCCCCCTGCAAGCCACAAGTTGAATTAGAATTGCACCAACAATGGAGTCGTTGGTCCTTTACGGGGTTTTTTTGTGCAGCCACGGAACGCAGCTGATTTGAAAGCCATAAAAGCCTGTTTACCACTGCTATTCACAGATCATCTGCAGAGCATGAATTATTAATCAACCAGAGCATCTCCTCCTCTCTTCTCCCTCTTCCTTTCTCACTGTTTAAAACACTCTTCCATAATGTCATGCGGAGGCATGATTCATTACTCAACTATCTGCTAAGCAGAGGAGGACAGAGTGGAAACATGATTCGACTGAGTCAAATAAAATGGAGTCAGGAAAGCAAAAGGATTCCTCAATCTTCAGGTCTTTGTTTCTGGTCATCCATCATCTGCCTCCTTCATGTTTCTCTTGGTGTAAATCAATGGTTTTCTGCCTCTTGGGTAAAGTTGAGGCTTGTTGTTTCTGGAAATGTGGCCCGGTGTGGATGCTCCTCGGCAACAGAGACCCTTATATCTGCAGTGTTAATTAGGAATTATCAGAAATTAATTAAGATTAAAAAAGGTCCCAAGGTGAAGGACTTGCTTATTACAGTGCCATGTAAATCTTGTATAATCCGCAATGGCACAAAGCCGGCCAAACACTGCAAAAATCAGAGGAAATGCATAGTAGAAAATGATTGCACCCTGCTTTCGCTACACGGAGGTGATGAGCCCTCGTCTCCTGCTAATGAACAGGTGAGGAAATCAGTGCAGGCGCCGGATTACAGAGTGTCACGCAGGGCCACAAATCCCGCATCCGCGATTCATCCTGTGCTCCGAGCCGATTTGTCACCTAATGGACAAATGCCAATGACACATTTTCCTGTTGCTCTCATGCTTGTATCATTTTCTGCCCCTTGTGTCGGCTTGTTTCAGCGAACCAAAACAAACACACAAAAAAAAAGAAATCACAGCCAGCAAGAAGATGTCCTCATGTGGTGCTTTTAAACCAGGCAAAAGCACACGGGGCTTCATGTCTGAGGCTTTCCGTGCAAAGTGGGTTCATCATCACTTACAGGTGAGACAGCAGCTCAAGGTTAATCAGTTCAAGAGAAAAAAAACTGGCCCCTCTGCCTTGTAGGAGAGACTGCTCTTTTTTCTTCCCCATCGGTGGCACATTATGTGGTAGACACCAGTGGAGCGACGTGACAGTTTACATCAAACATCTCTGTCTCGCCCATCATGCATCTCTGGGGTTCGGGCCAAATCCCGTGGAGATCTGGATGCCCGACATGAAGTCGACAGCGGCTTCGGCTCCGATCGCACGACGGAGTCATCTCTCACAGATGCGAGAACACACTGACGCAGCAGTATTCCCCGTAATAAATGGGAAATGAAAGCAACGACTTCTGGCAGGCCGGCCTTTTTAAAAAGTTCAGTACCAAAGTCATCAGCTTCTGGCTTCTTTTGTCTCCGTTTGTGTCCAAAAAGACACTCAAATGAAATGTGCACATCTTAAATTCAGTGAAATTATTTGTATAGCTACACAAAACAAAGCAACCCCGAAGTTATCGCACCTCCTCCTAAATAATTAGCCTTTCATTGTTTCGAATGCTTATGCTAATTGCAGGATTACCAGCAGCAATTAGAACAGCACAAATGTCAAAACATTTTTCATCCCATGTGGTTCTGCTTTTTGTCGACAACACATTTGACCTTCTCTGTGCTCTTTTGGGAGGCCAGATGACCCACATAACTATGCAATGATATCAAAGTGTAACAAACAGGAAGTTGTGTAACTTCACTGCACTGCAGCGCGCCACGAATACCAAACCGTGTAGATTTTCCACATACTAACCCCGCTACTCTGACACACCAAAGCCAATAAGGCTTTCATTATGAGGGGTGAAGGCGCTCTGTGAGACTGGGGAATACCAGAGCAAGGAGCGTTAAGCCTGCTTCTAAAATGGCTGTAAGAAATTTCCCCTCCCTCACTACTGTTTTAGGAAGCAGTGCGGTGTTTGGAAATTTGCATTTCTTTGCAGGAGACTCATTAATTTGGAATGATTGTGAAAACTGTGCCATTTGTTCCACTCTTGTGAGTTTTAATGCACCAGAGAGGCTGGGTTGTTGCACAGGGGAATGATAATCAGAAACCACACATGCATTCAGGAAGATGCAGCCATATGCAAAGAATACATTTTAAGGCCAACAGAGCTTGGAAGTGAATATCCAATAAATCATCTCTGCATTTCAATCATCATTATCAATTTTACAGCAGCTTTTCTGCTATTTTGTTTTATGAATTATGCCATTGATTTATATATTGATATTGAAAAAAATTGTACTTTAACAGAGAGAACAAGTATCAAATCCATAATGATCATATAATATGGGCTTTAATTCCTTTAAATAAGTTCTATTTACAGGAGAATTTTAGGTCCGAGCAAGAAAAATAGTCAACTGGAGTTAAAATCTCCACCTATGGCTATGGGCTTAGAGTGGTTACCAAAACAGTAGGTCGGTTGATACATCATGGACAACTACATGTTTTATATCAAACTATTTCAAGTTCATTATCCAGTATTATCACAGGAACTTCCTCATTTTTTTAAAAAGCCACATTTGTGAAATAGTTTTCTACTCTTCACAGTCAACTCATTGTGACTAAACTTGTCAGAGAAAGTAATAAAATTTGTGTTTTGTCAATGTTTTCTCCCCTATGATAACAACTGGTGTATCATATATTGTTGGAAAGCCTAATTAGTCACCTTTACTATGAGGCATAACTTGTAAAGGAATGAGCAACACAGCTAAGTGTGTGGGTAGCGCCTGCAAATAATGTCCCAAAATCCCCTGCAATATCCTCCTGCTGGTATTTACTCTTATTTTGAGTTTCTTAGTAGATTGTATGAGTGCACTCTCCCACAGAAATAATGAAAAATCAACACATTCTGTCTACTTTTACATTTTATTCATTATACACTGTCAGGGACCTCAGTGTTGTGTGGAAGTTCCAAACACAGCAAAACCAAAACCTGGTCTGCAGCTCGGGACTTCCAGACCTAGTGATGCTTTAAAGCAGTGGTGGGGAACCTTGACCCTCATCCTGCAAGTTTTCCATGCATCCCTGCTCCAACACACCTGATTCAAACAAGTATCAACATATGTAAGTCCCTTTTTGGAGGGACATATAATTAAATGATTATTTGATAGCCATGTATCCAATTATATATATAAAGCTTGGAATAGAAGAAAACAGACAACTTATGGATGTTAGTGGCTCTGAGGATGGGTCATACCAGAGTTATTATTATCATTATTATTTTTTATATGTATACAGCCAGACACAAAAATAAAATATTCATTCATTCATTAACAGCCACAGCTCCTTGGTACCACCTCCTCACGCTTGTCACATTTAGCTGTGGGATGGCATCCCATTCCTCAACCAGGAATTGTTGAAGATCAACCAGCGAGGTTGGGCTGATTACTCAGTTCTATTGGGTTTGAGGTCTGGACTCACAGTGGGCCCTTCCATCCTTTGCACTCCCAAATTTTTAGAGGTTTTCTCTGTGATAACCCTGGCTCTGTGGGGGATGGAGTTAGATCCCAGATTCTGGAGATATGGGATCACCACTGGCCCTAGAATTACCAATCAGGTGCCTCACACCTGGCAGCACTTGATTCTCAAAAGAATAAAATACTAACAGGAGAATATTGCAGACACATTTATTGGGAGGCATTAACCACAAGCTCAGCTGAAGCACAATCCTTACAAGTTATACCTCGTCGTAAAGGCGACTTATCAGGCTTTCCAGTGATTATATTATACAACACCAGGTGGTAATTAAAGGGTAGAAATAATAATGAACCAAACACAAATTTCCTTACTCTCTGTGCTAAATTTAGCTGGGACACAATTAGATTTGGCTCTGCATTCTGACTCTCAGCTTTAGTTTGTGGTAGATCTTTATCAGACACAGGGTGGGAAGGTCATTTTGCCCATATAGCTGCTTGACATACAGAGGAATAACAAACACTCAGTGATATTATTTGTAACCTCAGCTAAAGTTCTTACAATGTTGTATTCTTACCTTGGATTACATTTTATCTCTTTCCTCCAATTTAGCCGTTTCTCTAAACTTGATGTAATATTTTGTCACTCATCATCTCTGAGCTGCATCAGGCTTATCTAAAATGCACCACGGAGTCTCTTGTTTCTAAAAAGTTAGTTAACACTTACAAATGGTGCTTCTCAAACCCATCCAGGTTCCCAGTGAGTCCTTTGGTTATTTAGTTTTTTTAACATGGTGAAAGTTTAAGTCTTTTTACATATCATATTACTTTAAAAAATTGTTTACATACCAGACCCAGATAGCAGCTGCTGTACAAGGAGAGAAGTATCATCTGTTGCCACAGCAACAAGAAACAGTTTGCTCTGCACCTCATTTATCTTCACCTGCACCAGTCACTTGAAACCAACGATGACCGTTCTGATGACGTGTGCAATACATGTGCAAGCTAGGCCCAGCATTACCAGGTTAGGAGCACTGCTTCTGTGAAACAAAGAAAAACCAAAACCTGGTCTGCAGCTTGGGACTCCAAGATCCAATGATGCTTTAAAGCAGTGGTGGGGAACCTTGGCACTCATCCTGCAAGTTTTCCATGCATCCCTGCTCCAACACACCTGATTCAAATCAATGAGCCACTGTGATAGGCTGTTAGATCCATTTGATTTAGATCAGGTGTGTGTTGGAGCAGGGATGCATGGAAAACCTGCAGGAATGCAGTCCTCGAGGACCAGGGTCCCCTACCCCTGCTTTAAAGCAATCAAACCCAAACGTGTTGCAGCCACTGAAGGAACTAAACATGTTCTCCAGGACAGAGGTTATTCTGTCTTGCAGGCAGCATTTCTGGGCTTCCTGCACAGCTGCCTGTGTTATCATGCTTTTGTGGACATTCCTGGAAATGAATGCAAAATTTTCCACATTATAGATTTAAATTTGCTGTATTTGGTGAAATTACATGCAGTAATTATGTAGAGTCATTTTTATGCTCTCAAACGTAAAGAATTTTTCTTTTTTCCACCTGAATTGTCTGTCAGGCTTATAAAAGATCCAGCTGCTCCATAGTACCCATCACACATTGGGTTTCATGTGGATGAACAGAAAATGCATATAGCATACATGTTGGACAGGCTGATGGAATTCAGGGAACAGATGTCTGATTATCTTGTCTGTGTGGTTAATATAATTATATTTCTAGACTGCTCACTGTCACAAATGTGTATGAATGGGTTATAGTTACATAAATTGCTATAAATGCTGTAAGATTAAAACAGATAATTCAACGCTGTCAAATCCTCTTAACACTTATCACATTAGTGCATCATACGTGTCATTAGTACGCAAAAAAAAAAAAATTCGCACAGCACTTTAGCCAAAAAGCCAAAAAAGTCTGCCATGTACAGCAGGCGTGTACATAATACAGCCCCAAACTGCAAAGCTTTGAATTTCTGCCAAAAGCAACCATTTAATCTTAGTGTCATCAAAGCAAAGCAAGGAACCGGAGAGGCCGCACATCGCTGTGTCCAACCAATTTACACACAAACCAACCTGAGCTGAAAATAGCTCAGTAAAGCACATTTTGCTGCTTAACTACACAAAACAGAATATTCAACACATCAGATTTTGATATAGGTGGCAAGTTATCAAATCACTTTGGCAGCTTCACTGTATTTTTTAGTCTTTTAATATAATACGGCAATGCAGATTGAATAATGTGTCCATTTACTCAAGGGAAGTGAAAGCTGTTTATTCACACCGTATAAAAGCAACCCAAACTGTTTTTGAATACAGCAGACGCACAAAGCCTTTTTCTGAGGGCTCTAAAGACTATCCCACACTTCTTCATTTACAAGAGACGCATGCTAGGTCAGGCATTTGTGAAGTTTATGAAAACTTAAAGGGTTGTCAAAACAGGCGCTATAACCACTGAAGCTTAAACAGAGTGAAAAATGGAGCAATTTTCCCCTCAGATACAGACTGGTAACAGATTTAAGAAAAAACCTGAGGGAATCTGGCGGTTGTGGTCTGCTGTGTGGGGATTTTACTGGCATGGCATCATCATGTTTTCATAAAACATTTCAGTCCAGATGGAGGTGGTTTCTTTTTGCAATATCTGAAGGGTTTGACAGTAATGGGAATGATGTGAATCAGGGACGACTGTTCTGTTTTAACCAGAAACGGGTAGTAATGCATTACTACTACCACAAGGTGGTGTCACTTTACCAAGCTGTTCGCTAACCGCCAATACAAAAAACAAGAGTTTAACTATTGCCCTGATATTTTATGCTCATGAAGTACAAATATAAGAAATATGCAGAGCAAAGACAATTGAGAAAAGGTTCTGTGTAGAACCAGTTCAAGAAAATAAAAAATTGAGGTCCGGATGTAAGGCCATGTAAGGCTAGCATATCATTAATACCATGCCTACCCACAATCGTTTAAGAGCGAAGCATCCAACAGAAGGTTAAGCCAACAATCAGCAGTCAGTGACAAGCTTTGCCAGCACACAGTTTGATGTTAGACATGGAGAGCAAGAAGCAGACCTTATCTGAAAGATAATGGTTAAAGAAATGCTTCACATTAGTTTTGTTGAAGGTCTTTTGAAGTTTGATGGAATTTGTTGAGCCTGGATTTACAGTCTGATCAAGAAAAAAAACCCACCAGCACAAGATGGACAAAATTGTATGATGATACTGTCGGTGAGTTGCGGACTAAGTTAGCGAGTGTTGAAAAGCTGTTTCTCGCCACAGATTTGTGGACATCGCTTACAGCGGAGACATATGCAACCGTCAAATATTACGTACTAAACTGGGAAAATGTTGTTATAACAGAGTGATACCACGGAAAATCCTGAGAATGTGCTTTCCTCAGACACTGAACACTAGGGCCTGGGGCTCTAAATTAACACCCAACAACCCGCCAAATGCAGGTTCAAATTCAGTTGGGTGAATATGAAAACTTTTTGGCCAGTTTGGCAGGTGATGAATGAAGCAAATCACTACATTTCCAATGAACAGTATTCCATCATATATAACATTAAATGGGTGTCTACCTTAATGTTTATTTACATGGTACTGTAAAATGAGATAATGAAATTTCATTGGCTACCCCAAGCATGAGAACGAAGGTACACACCTGTCAATCTTAGATAACAGCTCTGGTGATTTGCTGATTTGGGACCGGTTGCAAAACTATTTAAGTAATCGTCAAACTGAAACTGTGAGACCTGATTTCTGGTCAGATGGATGCACATTTAGCCATAAGGGTCTTGAGGTTTTGAGAAATGCAGCCTCCAGGTTGATGGCACTGTATCTACTGTAAAGAGACCAGCCTTTATTCACAGAAAACGTCCCAGAATGTTGGGAATCTAAAACGCTGCATTAGCTGATGAATGGAAAAGCATGTGCACGACAATGCTAGCAACATTCATTCATTCTCTAATACTAGCAACATGATGTTAGCCATATCTTTCAGCCCAGGGATCCTCAATCCAGGTCCTCGAAGGTCAGTGTCCTGCAGGTTTTAGAAGTTTTAGAGGTTTCCCTGCTGCAACACACCTGACTCAAACTCTGACTTGTGCAGAGCTTAATGTCAAGCTCTACACAAGTCTCCTAATAACCCATTGATCTGAGTTGGGTGATGTGCAGCAGGGAAACCTCTAAAACCTGCAGGGTACTGACCTTTGAGGACCTGGATTGAGGATCCCTGTTTTAGACTAATGGTGTCCTATCCTGCTGGATGTGTTCCAGAGACTGTGATAAAATATTCATAACTAATAAAGGCCTCTGCAAAGGTTCACAACAAAAACAGCATGAAAGTAAGCCAACATTAATTTTTGCATCTTTTTGGCCAAGTATTGTAACAGAATGGAGTTTAAATTAGCAGCAGGGTTTGGCCCTGATCCATGATTTGAATAAGAGCTGATTCAGTGCACAACCAAGGAACTCTAAACTTGGGTGAGAGGATGCTTGGTCACTGAATTATACTTTAACTTTAAAAAAATTGCTTCGGCCGTAAACAGTCTAGTTGCAGGGTAAAAAAATGGAGCTCTGAATAAAAATCATCACTGTCAAAAAAATATTGCAAACCCACACCCGAACCATAACAGGACACATTAAAATGATAAGCAAACATTTGCACTTCTGTCTTGAGATAGAAAATGCTGATTCAATACACCAATGCTGGATTGTTTTCTGCTAACTCTGCAGGTGTGTGAAAGATTCTCCTTTCTTTCTGGGCCATTTAAATGAATCAGCGTCATGCATGGCCGGCGCCATCAAGACTCGATGAATACTTTTGCACATGATAAGCGAAGGTGGGGGACGAGGTGGCGGTGAATCCATTAGCCTTGCTATGTCTCACTGACTCCATTGTTTTATTCTGTTTCCTGGCAGCAGAGGATTCACCTCTGCCATGCTGCTGCACAAAGAAGAGTGGGGGCGATGAAAAGCATGAGCCTGGACCACTCATGGTTTTGGATGGGAGAGCGGAAGGGAAATGAGAGCTTGTTGTAATCGTGTGTGTGTGTTTGGGTATACATGTGTGTTGAGAGGGCTTCAGATATATGTAGTGAGGACTGATCCACGGATTCAGGTTAGAAAAGACAACCAAGCAGTCATTTCTGTATTTTGAGGGGCAAAAAAAAAATCCTTTAAATGGTCAGCTTATACCCTATTAGCTCTTTTAAATTCTCAATGAACTTAACCCTATGAAGCCAAACGTATCATATTTGATACAGTTTGAGACATTTTGCATCACATTACGGTAAAAACTTTGCTCAAAACCCTGCAGTATACAATATGATACATGTCTTCTGCCCCTTTATGGGTACCAGGAAGCATAAGACTACACTGCAATAATTTTGACATGTCACACAGCAATAAATGATAGATATAACAAAAAATAAAATAAAAAATACAATTTTTTCCACATTGTTACAGGGCCAAATAAAGGCTTCAGATGAAAAAGAAAGGACTTTTCTCCATATTTTTTCTTGGCTTTAAAGGGTTAAATGACTCAACCTTTTATACTTATCCTTTTTTCATTCATTTAATCAATTAGAGAATAAGTTACAGTAAAACAGGGTTTAATTCTATTGCCGGTCTTCCTAAAACCACCAGTGAACTACACAACACACGTGTGCATTACAGCACACACGCTAGATCCATTCCATCAAACATGCTCAAACCATAAAAGTCCAAAGTCACCTGCAACTCCCAGAACCACTGACTGGATGTGGTCGCCTGCTTCCAAGGAGGAGCACACATCTCCATCTTACAGAACAGATCTGTGGGCACCCGCCTCTAACAGGGAGAAGCGGGGAACGCATGGATCATTGGTACAAAGATTTTTAATAATAATTTTTATTGTAATAAGTTTTATAAGGATATCAAAGGACATCGACGAACAATTTAGTTGGTCTAGAAATGCTGCTCTCTTCTAAACCAAGTGCACAACCTTTGGTCCTGGACTGAAAATGGGCTTCTCTGTACAATAATGACTGAGGGAAATGATAGCTGTAAGACTAAGTTAATGAAAAACCTGCTTGCTACATCATTAGCATCCACTTTCAAATATTTTCATATATTCATAAAATGTCCCTGGAATGGATTTGTAGCTTGGTCTACAAAGTTTTTTCAAGGTCTATTCAGAGGTGTTCATTATTCCCGCCTAAGGTACAAAACCTTGATGCCTTATTTAAAGCCATTTTTATCTATTTATTTATTTTTGGTTTGATTCCTTTTTATTTTGTTCCCCTTCTTGTTAGTTGTAGCACTTTATTTAGGAGCAGTGTGTGTAGAGCAAGCTTAAGGAAATTACAAAATCCCTGAAGTATTATCAAAAAGATCATTTAATCCAACTTTATTAATATATAGCCGCAATTGGAGTCCAATTCAATCCAATTATTTCAATTCAATTTTCCCATTTAAAAGGAAAAAGGTCCCCTCCTGAATATAACTAAGTCTATAGGTAAGAGTGTCCTATTGGATAATTACTGCATGGATGATCATTATTCTGGTTGAGCAACGTTATGTGTCCAAAGAATGAGGTCAGCTGACCACCTGAATATAGGGAATGAGCAGGTTAGTCCATCTCCCCTGGTGGCACGACCATATCCCAAGATGACAATGCCCGGTGTCACGGGGCTCAGATTGCGAAAGAGTGGTTTCAGGGAGCATGAGACATTTTCACGCATGGACTGGCCACCACAGAGTCCAGACCTGAACCCCATTGAGAGTCTTTGTAATGTGCTGGAGAAGGCATTGCACAGAGGTCCGACTCTACAATCATCACAAGATCTGGCTAAAAAATGCATGTAATTCTGGACAAAAATAAATGGTGTGACATTGCAGAAGCTGACTGAAAGGATGCTACAGGGAAATAAAGCTAAAGGCGGGTCAAAGAAATATTAATGTGCAACTGGACAGGAAGTGTATGATCCATACTAATCCAATTTATTTTGGAGTTGACAGTGGAGAGGAAAAACTCCAGAACCAGGCTCGGGAGATAACATTATGTATATAGATATAAATGAATATATTATATAGATTAGATTATAATGATGTTTAGAACAAAAAATCTCAGCTTTATATGAAATTTCAGTTTGTAAAATGATGCTAAATTGTTTTTAGTTTGGGAAACTGGGATGTGGAAACTCTTTATCGGTATCAGAAAGCACGATATTATTGCAGATCTTAATTTTAGTTCAAAGTGTATGCAGGACCGAAGCCTGCTTAGAAAATAAATGAATAACTTTTCTCTCCAGAGCAAACGTCATCATTGAGTATTTGTAGAAATTGCAAATTAAAAAAGAGAGAAGGGAGAAGATCAACCCTTGTTCTGTCATTTTCACTCAGACTGAACGGATATCGCAAAGGTCTGACTATTATTACTTTCCAGACTCATCAGAGTGCATCCATTACATTATAACATCCCTTTGTGAATATGTATTTGAACATCAGTCACATATTTACATCTCACCCTCCAACTGTGATTTTGGTCATTATGGGGGGAAATTGCTATGAAAACTCCAGACTGGTACGCCAGCGCAGCGTTGTTCAAGCACACGCTGTGCTGGGATTTAAGGGGTGCTCTTGACATTTATATTCAGCTGAAGAGCTGATTGCAAATAATGACAGGCACAGGCAGATGCAAGATGGACAAAGTTAATGATGGCGATGTTGGATAGATGTTAGTGGAACATTTAGGACTTCAAAATGTCAGCATTATCAGAGAAAAAAAGAGGGTGGTAGATAAATAGATGAAAATTCAAAGAGTTAATGAGAAATATTCAAATCGAAGAAAAAAAAAAAGACACTTGTAATGATTCATTTGATTATGAAGTTCGCACCAGACGAGACAAAAGCCATTCAGCGTTAAAAGACGTTTGACTAAATGAATTTTTCTGACACAAGCAGCACAAGAACTGACACTATGAAGCTCTTCATTTGAGCAATGTCCTCTTGTGCTGTGCAGACTAATGTTCAGCCATTTGCTGTGGACAGATGTAACAAAATGAAGGCTTGATGAGTACAAGCAGGGGAGGAGTGCGACTTGTGGAGCGAGGGAAAGGTCAGCCAGAGTGATGAACTCTTCAGGTCAGGTAGCATCAAACCGAGCATTGATCACTTCTCTGCATAGATCCGACTAATCAAGCCGGCTCTTTGCTTAATGCACCTGTTTGAGTGCACGGTGCTGCTGGCGTGTGGGAAAAGGCAGGGAGGCAAAGGCCCACAAAGATGCGAGGGACTCTATGAATTAGTTTGCATACAAACACTCGAGCTGCTCATTGTCCGACTTGAAATGAGGCCGGCGATCTGACACACTGTAGGTTTTATTGCTGAAGACAGCAGCAAGAGGATGGGTGTCATACTCCTCAATGAGTCCAAGTGGCCAAATGGGAAAACTGTGGGTCCTAAATGAGGCTTTACTAAAAGAATTTTGATCCCTCCCATTGCACACCAAGAGGCTGGAAAATAATATTTTATTTAGAGTTTAATTGCAGCTTCTGGCTTTAAGTGCCCCATCAGACAAACTATAATGGAAACTAATATGATCAAAATGGTTATCGTCTTCAGATTCGGTCTCCCTATGATCCTCCCTGCAAAGATTGGCTACATTCTACAGAGAATTTAAGTGTTAACAAGGCAGACGGTAAGAAACAAACTCAGTTCCTACTGTGAATTATGAAGGATAAAATCTCAAGAGTAGTACGTCTGGGGAAGTCAAAAATATTCTTGGGATTTAAATAAATAAACATTTAATGCTTCAGTTAACACAAGAAGAGAAGGCTTATTTTTCCAAGTACAACTAAAAACCTTGCTTTCTTTGTTTTTATAGATAAACAGGCATTTATTCTCACCTCGCTGATTAGATATTTGCCTTATCTCCAAAGTCAGTTTTAAAAAAACAACATTACTTTCTTAAATTTTCATTCAATTTACCAGGCTCTTGCCAACTTCCTCCATGATGTTGCCAAAATTAATGGCTTAAACTGCTCAGACATCAGAAGAAAATCATGCAACTTTTCTTTGTAACGCATCTGACGGTGACTGCTTGCTTCGCTTCAAGCTGCAGTTGTGTGAAAAATGAAAAACAAGGGCAGCATCTGCATCTTTTATTAGCGTGGAAAGGTCGAGAACGCCCAGCATCCTGAAAGACCGATCAGGATCTTCACAAAAGGATCCCAAACTTGCGAAAAGGTCAAGCCTACAGAAGTTACATAGAGAGTTGTTGTAACATCACTCTTTTTTTTATATAGCCAGTCACTTCCATTTTATTCATAAAGGAGAAGATAACAATGCATTGAGACGAGACCGCCCGAGCAGTGATTGTCAAGAGGAGGGAGACATGAGGCAAATGACATGACACCCTTCCGAAGGCATGCTGGCGGAGACAACAAATCCACCCACATCTTTATCTGTGATCAAAGGAAAGATTTATGATTCCCTGCATTTGCAGTCAACTCTCCTTCCCCTCCATCTCTCTGCCTCCCCGCGCATTATCTCTCCGAGTTAAGGCTATCAGGATGAATTTGCCAGCCGACATTTTTGACCCTCCACCAACGCGTGGATGAAATTCCCCCAGAGTGACACTTTCATCAGGCCACTTACTGTCTTGACCTTCAGCAACTTCTGCCCTTTGTGTGTTATAAACAAAGCTAATGTTCATTAGCCAAAGGGACTCCTGCTATCTGCTCACTCTGCTTTAGATTGAGAGGCAGCCTGCTGGGTGGATGGCAGAGTAAACAAAATATAGACACGTGTCAAACTAACCTTTCATTGAAATAATGTTTTTGCTAAACTTCAAAAAGAAAGGTGGTCTTTTTTCCTCGAGTTCTGTTCATTTCCTCAGTTTATTTCAGTTTTAATCTTCAGAGATTAGACATCGGGGGACATTCTCCTGAATCATCACTTAGAAAAATAAACACATGTAAACATGTGACCCCATATGGTTTTGCACATATGAGACATACTGTATGTAGGATTTGTGTGAAACACATATTTTGCACATGGGAAAGATGGAACATCAGGTCTCAGAGTGATGCAGAAAAACTTTGTTACTTCCAGATTGAACTGCTACAATTCCTTATTATTGGGCTGTCCCAAATATGCCCTGAAAGTCTCCAGCTGATCCAAAATGCTGCAGCGAGGGTTCTTTTCTGAGAACTAGCAGGAGAGATCATATTTATCCAGCTTTATCTTCTCTTCATTGGCTCCCTGTTAATCCAGAATAGAATTTTAAATTCTCCTCGCATATAAAGCTCTCCATGACCAAGCTCCATTGTATATCAAAAATCTCATAGTTCCACATTTTCCCAACAAAGCAATTTACTCTCAGACTGAAGGTTTATTTGTGGTTCCTAGAGTCTCGAAGAGCAGAATGGGAGGCCGAGTCTTTGGCTGTCAGGACTCTCTTATGGAACCAGCTCCCAGTTTGGGTTTGGGAGGCAGACACCCACTCTACCTTCTAGATTAGGGTTAAAACCTTCTTTCTTTTTTATAATTCTTACAGTAAGGGGTGGTCTAGCCATCCCTTAGTTTGCTGCCATAAGCTTAAACTGCTGATGGACATCCCATGATGCACTGCTTCTTTCCTTTTCATCTCTTTGACAGTATTACCGACATTAACTTGTATTTCTCCTCTTCTCTCTCCCTGGTGAAAAATGCCCGTTGACCCCTCTTGCCTGTCCACTCCTCCCCCCACCGGTTGAGGCAGACGGCCACCCTCCCTGAGTCAGACGTTTTTCCTTCCTGTAAAAAATTGAGTTTTTTCCCTCCACTGTTGCACGCGGCTGCATGCTCAGGATGAGAGACTGAATCGAAGCAATCTGTTGGTTTTCTCAGATAGGCTGGGATTTTTTATAAATTGGACTAATATAGATTTCAGTCAGTAGATGTGAAACTTATAGTAGTTGTACAACCCATGTGATTCATGGTCATATTTTACATGTTAAAACGTGACTATACAACACATGTATAGGTTTCACATGTGATTACATAGGAATTTACATGGGTTTCACATATTACAGAAAAAAAAAAAAGAGTTCCAAATGCACTTTTTTCTTACATCTGGAAAATTGCCACATATGTTCGACCTGTGTTAAACCACAGTGTCACATGTGAGATGTGTTTTTCTTTTCCTTAACAAGATTTGGGAAGCTTTCCATTGAAGATGGAAAAGGGCAGATAATTCAAAAAACCTGAAAGCAATAAAGTAGTATTTATTTACAGAGCATCTTTTACAGAAATTGCAAAGTGCTTGCAATAAAAATCAGAATCATCAAAAGCAACACAATAGAAACCCTTTCTAACTTAAATGCTCAAATAAAAAGGATCCAATAGGCACAAAGAAAGTGCACTCAATAGGGTGAGTAACCGCAAATAATCTGATTACAAGATCTGAGACTCCTAGAGAACATTTTCAACAATTCTTAAATACACTGAATGGCAGAGTACTTAAAGAGCTAAATTATTATTACCTATTATTTTAACATTAACTGGTAAACAATAGTGATAATAAAACCGGAGTCAGGTATGATCTTCTGTTGGTTCTAGTCAGCAGCCTTGTTGTAGTATTTTGATTAATCTGAAGACCGTTTATAGCAAGTAAAAAGCGCATTATATTAGTTTGAAGAAAAACATGGAAAATCCTCTCCAATTCAGACTTTGACATCATCCTAATAGAAAAAATTTCAGTTCGATTAAAGTTCAGTATCAGTTATTCATTTTTCAACGTCTGCCAAGCAACCGATAATTGAGGCACTTTGTAAAACTAGTACTTAAACAACCATTACAACCAGATATATAATATTAATTTATAATATATAACATTAATTTAATATTAAATTGAATTGTTTCATAGCATATAGAAAGAACAGTAGTGGGCCAAGGAAAGATCCTTGAGGTGCTCCACATAACAGGCTAGTAGTCTAACATAATCAGATTTAAATGTACAGTGATTTTTTTCTGTTAGGAAGGTAAGAATTGAACCACCCCATAACAGTTTCTTAAATTCCAACCAAATGCGAAATCCTGTTGATAAATATACTTTGATTTGTCAAACCAGCAAAACCAGCACTGGGAACTCAGTCTGCACCCAAAATAATCTTACTTTTAGAAGATCAGTTTCAGACTAATGAATCTTACAAACACCAGACTGAAATTTATCACAGATATTGGTCCCGGAAATTAGTAAGCTGTTCAGCTGCTACTTACTCTAAAATCTTTGATATAAAAGGCGGATGGGATATGGTTTTATACGTCGATCTGCCTATGACAAACCACTACCAGTGAGCCAGTTAGCATTTCAAACTCCGACAAAAGCAGGTCAGTGGAATAATCTTTTTTAATTAAGTCTTCTGCATCTCTTTGTTCTTCTTTTAATGAAGACATATTACCCTATGTTGTTAGAACTTAACTTAAAGCACAATCTAAGCTAACCTCTTTAGAGGCAGCCATTCATGACTGATTACACCTTAAAGCCATGACTGCTTTGACCCACTATAAACACAAAGCTTTAAATCTCACAAGAGACACACTATGATTGTGATTTAGCAAATCGCAATAGAATCATCCTGCCTTGTTAGGTCGTGTGTGTGTGTGTGTGTGTGTGTGTGTGTGTGTGTGTGTGTGTGTGTGTGTGTGTGTGTGTGTGTGTGTGTG
>JBBBVU010000026.1:11196931-11208080 GCA_037177055.1 Atherinosoma microstoma
CCCCCCCCCCCCCCCCCCCCCCCCCCCCCCCCCCCCCCCCCCCCCCCCCCCCCCCCCCCCCCCCACACTCTATCTCAAAATATAAACTTTGAGGGTGAAAAGAAATTAGGTTTTCTTTTACCACAAGACTCCTTTTTTGCAGTAAATTTTTATAAAGTGCTCCGTTTATGTGCCTGTGTACAACAAGGGCAAAGACAATAAGAAATCCTGAGGTAGGGGTTGGATAAAAAGACAGTGAGTCATCAAAACACTAAAATTTTACAATACCTCAGTCTGAACTGGTACGCGTGGGGAGCAGTAATTTTAACGGGACTGTCAGCGCGGCAGTATCAGTTTAAAGAGGTCGGTACCAAATTTAATTAAGAGGAGCGTCACAGTTATGGAGGACACCGCTCTGCTTAGTGTCAGAGGCCTGAAAGATGTAAACTGTAATATTTCTTGATGGCAAACATTTGCATTAATACTTGTAGACCTACAGGGAAATCAGAGCTGTAAAGAAACCAATATGTTCCTGTTTGTTGATAATACTAAGAATTAATAATTCTTGGTTTTTAGCTTACTGATGAAATTAGAATGTATGGTGCAGCATCAAATCCACAAATTAGGTTAATCTCTGATTTCAGATCTGAGACAAAACATTTCCTTGTTGCACTTTGATGCAAAAATGATTCATGTAAAATTTATTCAGAGCAACAAATTCCAAAGCACACCATCCATAAGCTTCTGGATCCAGCTGCTGACTTTATTCAACTTGGTTCATTTTTCTTTGGATGGCTCGTGTTGGTAGCGGTGAGAATGTGTATTTGAAAAGGATGAACGTTTTATTGATGTGTTTTATGTTTTATCAGCAGCAGCCATATCCGATACCTGCTGGTATGGGCCTGTGGGTGGCTTCTTAGGGTTCACAGGGTAATCTCACTCATGATTGCACCATGAAACCTGTCACTGTGAACCGCTATGAAACTCCAATCGCACGGACACGAAAATCCAATGCACAGTGAAGGCTCCTGATCACATACAGTTAATTTGTCAAGTGCTGGTTTTCATGTGAGCCTGTGATACTACTTTACATGTTCTTAGAAATCAGTTTTCTAAAAATAAGATATTCTGTAGTATGTTACTAAGCTAATTAAACTTAAATATTTGATCACTTACTGACTTTTTAGGCTGACCTGACTTTCTCAGTGCAAGATCAGAATTAGTAAGACTTCTAATTAGCTAATGCAGGTTGAAAAGGATGATTTACATTATGTTTAACGCGCTGTCAATCATCGGTGATCGTATTAGGAGTGTGCTGAGGGAAACCGACAGAGACATATGAGATGGAAGCGGGGCGTAGGCGGACCGAGGCGATGAGAGCGATTCGGATACAGACGTGCCGAAGGAGGGAGCATAAAAACAAGATGGGAAATGACAAAAGTGAGGAAGGTAAAAGGAATGGAAACGGCAGGAAAGCAAGGGGGTGAGAGTAGGGTTGGGGGCAAGAAGGAAAAAACTTTGGGGAGTAGACATACAGCAGATTATAGAATTGCGTACAACAACTTTTCAGCTGACACAGGAAAAAAGCTACACTGTGGATTCGCATAACGAGGCCAGTGGACCATCATTAAAATCCAGGGGCCGCAAGACAAACTAAGCTCCACCTGACTGTTGGCTGCTGTTGGCCCCCAGAGAAACGCGCCTTGTTGAACCTGCTCCTCTTCTGTCAGCACTTTCATAAATAATTCACAGAGCACTCTGGGGCAAGGGAGCCATAGAGTGAACACTGCTGCCCCCCCCCCCCCCCACGGTCTTTCTCTGCATTATTTTATTGCCCTGTATTTGCGCAGGACAAACACAAACATGCTCATTTGCATAGGAGAAGACCTTGGGGTGCGGGTCATCAGCGCTGCCCATTACTGGGGAATTTGAACATTTGCTGTGTTGCAGCATGTCTCTGCTGTAGCATAGTCTCATGTTTGCCACAGTGATGCAAATGCAGCCGAGAGAGACGTACTGTTGTTCCGGTATTCTTCAAAACCTTCAGAGCTTGGATTTTAGCTGAGTAAGGTGCTGCAGAGCAGGAGCAGAGCACATTTGAAAAAAAAAAAAACTAATTATAAATACTACAGATGCATTATGTTTTAAGAATACTCTTGAGTATTCCCCACCATGCAGGTTGCAGAGGTCTCTGTTCCCTGACACATTTACTTACAGCTACACAACACTTGTTAAAAAAAAAAAAGAAAAAAGGCACAGGAGTGCTGTGACGGGACCTCCTGCAAAGGATAGAAACAATGAAAATGTTTCATGTGTGCTGCGAATGCATATTATCTCAGATGTGACATTTTGACAAACTGATAGAAGCTGAAAGGCGTTGGAGGGGAACTTAGAGGTATTTGCATGGTAGAAATTCCAATTAGTCACATTATCATTTCTTTTTTTTTTTTGCTGCAACAAAGCCATCAATAATTTTTTGTAGTTTATTCACTAGAAACTGTAGAATCGCTGGAACTGTTCAGAGGAGTTTTGAATTTATTATATTCCCTTTAAGTTGAGCATGCACGCTTCAATCCTGTCAGATTATTCCAGATGCTCTAACAGACAGAAGTAAACTGGATATATGTGCACAAATGGACAAACGGTTTCCATGTTTCTAATGTTTCTGTAAAAAATAATCTTAAATTGTAAGGTCTATAAAAGGAATGAATCTGTAAATATAAAGGCTGATATCATTTGTATTTGCTGCATACAGTCCAAGAAACACATTACCCATTATATCTGGTTCATTTCTGCCTGCCTGTGAGTCCACTGAGAGTAAAAGGATTCATTTTCTGATGCCAAGAGCCCAGATAAACTGGACGCATTGTGCCCACATTTCATATGCACTTCCATTCTACGGTATGATTTATGGTGGTAGCTGCATCTTAAAAAACTTGTTGGATAAAAATAAGCAAAGAGCAGCGTGAATAATAAACTAAGACTGAGGTTTGCCAAGCCTCACAGCACATATAACAACACAGCATCACTAATTCTTGCAGAAAACTGATGCACTGGTGTAAAAAGAAATCTTCTTGCCAGGTATCAACATCTGTAATATCAGACCTCGCTGTGCCGCAAAGGATGAGTTCACAAATATGCACAATGCGTAAAACACCCCGAACACGGCAACACAAAATTCCCTTTTCGTAATCTGTTTACCCTGCACATTTTAGACAGTTAAATACTTCAGCGAGTACATGTCAGTTTTAGTTTTATCACTTAATGATAGTCTTCGTGGAAACTGGGTCATGTGGAGCCTGGATGGCTTCATCAGATGACAAAGTTACTGAACCGTCCTCCCTCAGTGTCCTTTTACCCTTTGAATGCACCCTCTGCACACATGAACCAATTCAAGCATCAAGTCTAGCATTGAGAGGAATCTGACAACAGAAATGCAATGTAATTAAAAACATGTTGCTCCAGTAGCCCAGGATGGATGAACCAAACACTGGCTCTAAACTGGCTTAGTTTATCCTCTATGCTTGGAAGCAAGCAGCAAGGCAGAGTGTATCTAGTTGGCTGCAGCCTGCATCTTCACCTCTAGATGGCACTAAATCCCCCATAATGCTACGCTGGCCAATAAACCGTTTCATCAATTAATTAAAATGTTCCATTGATGCCAATTTGTTTGTGTTTTTTAAATAAATGCACACACACATGCAAACAAAACAAAACTAAACATGGCAGCTAGTAAGGAAGAACTCATTCCCAAAAAGTTATGTCATTCATTTAGGGCTGGTTCGGTTTTGCAACCTCAGACTTGGAACAATAATATGTTGCTAGATTAGAATAAACCGTTTCTACCAAAGATGACAGAACAACCGATTTGTTTCTACACCTCAATAGGCATGCCACGGGGTGGGAGAAATGACTACAGTCAACTGAGGCGACACTTACAAAACTTACTCCCTCGTCTGACTATATTGTTTATTGAGGGAAACTGTAGGTTATAATGGAGCCTGATGACTTAACCATCAACTTTCAGAACCAAATATCTAAGCAGTTTATTTTTTCTTGCATGGAGTAAAGTCATCTTAGTTCGGTTCTGGTTCACCTGGTTCGCCAGAAAGCACTGAGATTCTCTCCAGAATAGAGCCAGAACCGGAACGATGTCTGTCTGAAAGCACTAACAGATACACAGTCAAGTGAGCCATCATTCACAGCTGAGACAGCAGCAACCTGCAAAATCCTACTAAAATGCAACTTACATCAGGGGGATTATTTTCTCAGAATATGCTGATAAAGGGGAGCTTTGGTAAAAGATTGTGGATGTGGTTGCGTTGTATATCGCTAAATATACGCTGGAAAAGCCCGACTTTATTTATGCTATCCACAAGGTTTTTTTTTTATGTTTTACTTAGTCATATATAAATTTATTTGAGGCACATTTACATGCAGTTTAATGTTTTTAGTAAGTTAAATACATTTTTAAGAATCAAATGGAAAAAAATAAAACAAAAATCTGTCATCGAATTTGGTGTGAAAAAAAATCTGAGGTCTAATTTTTTGGCCATGGCGCCCAGCCCTTTAAATGCCTATCAGCTATTATCAGTCCCAAAAGCATTCTTCAGATTCTGTATCCACAAGTAGGTCTCAGAGGTCTTGTCTGAGATCCTCGATGGAAAAATAGACATAAACTGACAAATGTCTGCACATTTATGTCCCTCAGCATCACACATCATCCCATTTAATTCTATGAAAGAGTTCAATGATCTTATGTGCTGCAGAATATCTATAATAATAGAGGCACAGTGTGCTGATTTATCCAATTTAATTGCAGTGTTTGATGGGATAAGAAACCATTTAAGACAGAGAAGAGGGAAATTAAAGCTGCATCTACTCCAGCTGGAGCATTTAGAAAGAAATGAGAATCCCTCTGTGTGTTTTCGTCACCAAGAATGGAGCACATTGTGATCTTTACATGCTGAATCTGACATACTGAAAGCATCTCCTTTTGATAATCAAAGCTCTGATTGGTTGGCATATGATTTGAATAACTGCCTCACAAATGTTTGTCCTTTACAGCAGCAACTGCTTAATGAGATGTAATGGGTGAAAGCAAACCTTAGAGGTGACACAGAGGTAATTACTATCTTGGTATTCTGTGTATAATAAGTGCAAAGTATGCTTCAGCTGCTAATGATGAGCTATTGAATGAAGAGGACTCTATTCCTTTCCTGAGCTGCTAATAAGGAAGACAAAGATGAGAATTTTTTTTTTTTTTAAAGGTAAGAAATGAGGAGTTTACAGTCAGACCGCCAGTGCCTCCACCAGCAGGCACACCCCAGAGAGCAATTCAGGAAGTTAATACTAACAAGGTCAGCACACAGATACACAGCACTACTTCTCGTCCCAGGTTTTATTACAGTAATGCATTTAGACAACTAGCCTCGTTTCTCCAATATGAGCTCGTATATCCCTGTACTTGAAGCCCCAGGGAGCCATACCAGTTTACCATGAAGTGTTCAATTCTCTTAAAGAGCCACCCAGTGTCCCGTCTTATCAGCCTCCCATTTCTCATACTGCTGTATCACCCATTACTTGTACTTTTCTATGCACAAACAAACCCCCCTATTTGTTATCAGGTCAGAGGTTTGCTGAGATGACGCAGCTGCAGCAGAAACAAGATAAACAGCAACTGGGATTTGGGCTGATTTCATGGTACAGCAGAGGTGACTGACAACTTGTACGATTCCTCCCCAGTGCATGCTAATGGAGGATTGGAATGTGGCAAAGAAATGAATTGGATCTCATAGGGCTCGTTCTTTTTTTGGGGGGGAGAATTGCTTTGAACTATTTTTAAAAGAAAATCCCTCAAGTCATGTTGTGAATATTTGCAGTGGCATCAACAGTTTTTCTTAAGTGCAGTATGAGAGTAGTCCCATACACTTTTGATGTGCTTTTGGACTTTGCAAGGAAAGAGTAATGCCATAAATTTATGTAAATTTAAGCTATAGATTTGAAAATATTTAGAATAGACTTTTAAGCTTGATAAAAAGGACAATGTGACGATGGAAATAGGCGTCAACGAAATGTCCCCAGCGACGGATGCCTCCGGACCTCTTTCTGCAACACTTCTAAATTCAATTTGTAATTTCCCTCAAGGATTAATAAAGTATTTTTCAATTCATTTCACCAGCCGCTCCACAAATATAAAGTGCAGCTTTAAAGTGTGTCCCTCAAAAAGTATTCATAGAAATGTGTCCTTCAAAGGTTTCTGATGGACTTAAGAGATTTTATGTGTCATAAAAGCAGATATTCAGAAGGAAAATCAATTAGCGTTTCTGAAAAAGCAGTAATTTTCCAATTATGTTAGTGTATCAGAAGACTGTGTAGTACATGTAATAGAACAGTTGTCATTCTGATAAAATTAGCTGGTTTTTTTTTGCAACTGATCACCTTAGATACATTGTTAATTGAAGGTTGCACAAAATCCACACAGCACATGCAGCCAGCCCTCCTCCCTGGGTGCACTGTGTGCAGGTGATGTTATGGGACTCCAATGTTTCTGGAACAGCTAACAGTCATGTTAGTGGAGTTCCAGATGGGATGCAGAAGCCAATATAACAGGAGAATGACAGCAAATAGCGATTCACTACCTGCAGCTGCTTCTACTCCAAGTCTGTCTGCATCGGGATGCCAGGATACTGGTCCAGTCTGGCTTATGTACAGTGTCATTAGAGAGGTGCATGCTCAAAAAATAAAAATAAAAGGGGGAAAAAGAGAGTGCTAAAGCTATCTTTTTAAAATCCATTTCATTTTCTTGGCCAGAGCCATGCAATTACTAGGCTATAGCCAAATACAATCTAACTGTTCATAATTTCAAATGGATCGGATCCTTTTGCCAAGACCAGAAGATAATACAAGTTGCTTCAATTCTCCCTTCATGTCTCAAAATGCAAAACCTGTGATCTGAAAAGACTTCTCTTCAAATTACACAGAGAACTAATATATACATGCATCTTCAACTTCTCCTGCATGTTGATTTTCTTTTGTAAAAACACACACACTGACATTCTCAAGGTGTACCAGGTTATACAGCTACTTACTTAAATGAGACAACTCCTTCAGTCTGACACACTGGCCTGAATAGAACACAGTTTAAGCTTGGACCACCCTGTTTATAGAGATAATACATCATCGTGGAAGGATGGAAGGATCTCAATTTCAGAATTAATAGATACAAATGCAATTTCTGACAAAGAAATGGTTTAAAGAGTCTTGGAGGTGTCACTTCTATTAATGTAAAGTGTCACCCCTCAATATTTGTATTACTCTGCCAAACCTCACTAGACTGTGAATACAACATGAATTATTGTTATCTAACATTGCTAACTCACCAACACGCCAGCCTTGCCACAGCGTCTCTCGGATAGATGGTATTTCTTTACATCAGGCTTCTAACCATCAGGCTGTCATGTGGGTATGCATTTATATTTCATATATTTCTTATTTATAAACTTGTTCCATCTCGGTTGCTCTCCCTCAAGCTATGTCACTGCCAAGCTGTGGTATAGCTTGAGCAGTTGATACCAGAACCGCTCTAAATGTCATTGTAGTGCATATATAACAAGTTCTTAGTGTTGCAAAAGCTGCAATTTACATTTTACATCCCTGAGGTGCCCAGAATGATGCAGGGTTTTAACATATCAAATAAAATACAATCAAAAGCTCAACAACAGGGAATTGACTTGAACTCTTTTTTCATGTTAGACTTTGGAGATACTTTAACAGGTCTCCTAGACGAGAAATGTGCAGGCATATCTACATGTAATACTATTTTACTGAGGCGTCAGAGGAATATGAGGTATGAGCTGATGTTGGTTATGTCAGAAAGATGTCAAAGTGAACCATGATCTGAAATGTGGTGGAGTGAAATTAAATGTTAATGAAGATTTTCCAGTATGTATCTGTGTTTTAGGGCTCTGCCCTCCATTATCAGCCCCTGCCAGTTTGAGCCAACTTTCAGCAAGTCAGCATTTGATCGTCGCGCAGCATTTTCACCAGAGAATATGCTCATTTAGGTTTTTGGTGGACTGCCATCTGCATTGAATGGATAAGTGAAGGAGCCAAAAGCACCACCAGTGGATACCTCTCTAGAGATGTAAAATGGCCCAAAGGCTGCAGACACAATACAGGCAGATAAATGCGCTCACTTTGATGGGATTTAATGTTTTATAGCAGGTCAGTATATGTTAAACGCAGGTTAAACCTGTGTTCTTCCAACTTTTAACATAATGATCTTTTTTAAAAAAAAAACCTCAGAAGTTTTAATCGGGATTCACCTAATTTTCTTAATTTTATTTAGCAAATAACTCAACCTTTTTACATGGGAAAATAAAAATTTAACCTTCAGTCAAACCTATTCGTATGTTAGATGTTTTAAAAGATAAACCCTAAAGTTCAGCCATCGATATTGCTCTTAAAAATAAGCAACATGCCAATTATTTCAGCAGTGTAAGTGAAAAAACAGCAACCACTTCAGGGCAGCTTCCAACTTGAGACCATTTCTTGACAACCAGACTGTTTTTGCCCAAGGGGTGGAAAATCCTTGAGGCGAATCCCTGATCCTCCTTATCGCTTCTCTTAGCCTCTCCAACCAGGTCTTATCTCCTCCAGGACAGTAATTAACAGGAATTACACAGAGCTCCTATCTGCTGAGCCCACCTCGTTACTGCAAGAGCCCTTTCCCATTTAGGGCCTGTCTGCTGGGAGATTACCTCAGGAGAGGGGCTCCTCGATCAAGAGGTGCCACACAGCTGTTGTGATTTTGGGCTAAGCTTGGCAGCAGCGTGGCTCGCTTGTGGAGATAAAAGACCAAGTTTGGGAATGTCTCGCACTTTGTGTGAAAATACAAACATTGAGTATCAGTGACTGCCAGCTTGACCATTTTTTAAATGACTCGAGAGGGGCAGTGTTTGAAAGTTCAGCAGTGCAAACAAAATGGTGCTTTTCCGCTAAGTGGGAGGTTTGCAAGCTGTGCAATACAATTTCTCCCAAATTAAAAGAAATTGTACCTATAAGTATGTGCAAATGTATACACATTAAACTTATAATGGCCTGAACAAAAACAAACGGTGGACACTCGTCCTGAATACATCTCTCTTCAGTTTTTTTCAGGCTGCACATTCTAAATGTTTAACAGGATCCTTGAGAAAAGCCTTTCCACTTCTGTTTCCGTGGCAACAGGCATGCATTGGAATTGATGACATCTCGCGATCGCCCACTTACTTTGCACTAAAAATGCTCTCCCAGTGAACTTCACTTATGCCGTGCCCCTCACAGAGAGAAGATGCCATTTTTTCACCCAAACGCGCCGGACATGCTCATCCTTTTAATCTCTAAATATGTATTTATAAAGCTTGGGACATTATTACAAGTGCAGATAATGATTTGCTGTGTCTTTGCAGCTCTTTTACAAATATGAATCAAGGCCTCAGCATGAATCATTACCCGTTTAACTCCTGCTGCAAACTTGTTTAAGGGAAAGAGAGGAGAACTCTGTCTTTATTCGGCCCATCTCGTTAAACGTTTTTGTCCAACAGGGTGCCCAAATCTCACACTTTCACTCTCCACCTTAATTTACATGGACAGGAAGCCAGACAGCTCCGGAGGCCAAAACCTGAAGCAAGACCACTCGCTGTCACCTTGTTACCGCCATAATGGGTTCAGATGAGGTCCCCCTGACACAGGAGAGAAGGGGAAATGAATTCATGAAGCCCAGCCTCACGTACTTTCCACTTTGCTTCTCCCTTCCTCCTTTTCCCACCACCTCTCCACCTACACAGCCTGTGTTTAAACTGCTGGCACCACACAACAGGGAGAACATATTCGACATAATCACGCTGCATGCACCAGCAGCCCGATGCACAATTCATTCAGCTTCATTAAAACCGCACACACGCGCTCTGACAGAAAATTAACAAACACATTCCTGGAGTGACCATTAAAATCTATTCATTAACTCTCGGCCACATTTCATCCGCTGTTGGTTTTGTTTGTAAGTGCTTACAACTCAACAATAAATATGCAAACGCTCAAATGTTGTTTGGTGAAATCGACAGCATCGAAGGCGTCCATGGCGGCCTGCTTAAACATTCACTCAAGTGCTAGTACCTTTGACAGTCAAAGGACTGCGGAGGCAGGCCACTCTGTCAGAGAGCTGGATGTCATGCATGTGCGCAAGAGGCAAGACACTGCGCTGTCAACCCAATTAGGCTGCCCCGGCACACACTGACTCCATTCTGTAGGCTTGAAAGAGGTCAAGGAACAGATAAGACGCGGCCATTTCACCGGCTCACCAAACACACAGACTGACGACGTTGGGATTTATTGACAGACTCAGAATAGACTGGAAGGCAAGAATGTCTTTCATGCTAAAGTCATTAGGAGTGGATGTGGGCCCAAAACCTTTGTGGGAAAACTGTACAAACACTGACTAATTAGTTAAGGGAAAAACAGGCAACAAGAGATAATCGTAAAAATGTATAACCTTGTTTAGATAAATATTAAAACCTGAACACAGCTGGTTCTTCAGTGGAACAAAGAGTCCAGGAGAGGGAATGTTTTGGGTGCTTCATTGTTCTGATTATAGTGCTCGTTCAACTCCCTAATTTGTTCCTTTAATCCAATTATTTGGCAAATCTCTATTTTGCAGATTTCTCCATTTTCTCTACCCAGCAGTCAATAATCCATAACCCTCCTAGGAGCAAGTCGAGACTCTATGAATGCCCACTGGGTTGTTAACCCCAGAGTAAGTGTGCTCGGATCAATTGTACACAGCCTGCATGAAGGTTTGATTGGATAATCTGCACTTTACTGTCTCAAAGTGTGTGTACATGGTTTCATACTGTCAATATGTTATACAGAGGTCCATGTACCGTATTCTAAGAAGCATGGCAGATTTTTAGACAATTGGTTGCCTTATTTGTGGAAACCCCCTCATCAGGGACAATGATTAGACATTGTCTTTGCAGAGCTTAATTGGATATAATGTCTGTCAAGCAACTGGATAACTGTGACAATTTGTAAAACTCTGAGGCCCTGATTTACTAAAGGTGTGTGTGTGTGTGTGTGTGTGTGTGTGTGTGTGTGTGTGTGTGTGTGTGTGTGTGTGTGTGTGTGTGTG
>JBBBVU010000026.1:11208180-11218319 GCA_037177055.1 Atherinosoma microstoma
TGTCTGTAAAGAAACTGGAGAACTGGGACAATTTGGAAAACTCTTAGCCCCTGATTTACTAAAGGTGTGTGTGTGTGTGTGTGTGTGTGTGTGTGTGTGTGTGTGTGTAAAAACACACACACACACACACACTTAACTTAATGGCACAGGCAAAAACATATTGCGGTTGATTTACTAACTGGGACAACTGAAGTTTGCGTCTGTCAAATCAAAATAATGCGTACAATCCATTTAGCCCATGTGCCCTTGATACATATGCAATATGGGCATTTCTACCAGAACGCGCAAAATATTGGGAGGAGTAGACGTAGCACGCACAATGTGATTTACCAAACATAAAACTGATTGCGTAGGCTCATTCTGAGCATGTCTAGCATGTCTGAAAGGCAGGTGCAAATTGACAACTGCTTAAATGGCTGCAGTTATTGTAGCAAGGAGGAGGTGTAGACACCATAAAGGCAACGGAGAGTGTGCATCTTTTCTGCTCGTGTAAATATTTTAGGAATACCAGAGGCAAAGATTATTGAAACATATCGCCTGTCCAGTGGGCTGTGTTGAATGCTATACACAGATGGGGTGCTACGCTCTGGGTCTGCTGGCACTGAGAGCCCTCACCACTCCCTGTACCCCATCTTCAATTCTCCTCTTAAGGGCATTATTGACCGTTGTCAGCCCAGATACAGTACGGTGAGCTGTGAGGTGCAATGCACCACCATTAGCGCACACAGCGCGTACCTCGTGCGTAATAAAAGGTGCGGCAGGTTTATTTGGTCAATATGTCTTGGGGCTGAAAGTTATATTTTGCCAATAAAAAACTATTGCGTTGTTTGAGAAAAAAATCTATTTTTTATTCGCACATATGTTGCTCTACAATGAGCTGTAGTGCGTACCCTGGTATTCCAGTTACCTGCTCCTCACAGGAAGTGAGCTGCACCTATTGATAAAAAATGTGCAATAATCTCTTCTGCCCCACCTGTCTTATTTCCTGAGGTTTTATGAGAATCAATTTGTTTTGGAACTTCTTATATCTTGCCACCTCCTCTTAACCTCATCTGGTGTTCTTGTTGTTTTGTCAACTGCGTTTGCTTTTTAGCAAATACTGAAGTCCTTCTGGTGACATTTATATTTCTTTGCTAAACCTCAGTAATATTTTTATTTGCCACTTCCCCTATTATATGTATCTCCTTCAGGTCAAATTTCATTTTGCGTTTGCTCTGTTTCTAAACTCTCCATGGCAACACCATAACGCATGCTAAATCCTCATTTGAATACTGCTGTTTGCGCCTGTTATCTATTGTGCCAGCATTCTCAGTAAATCAATCGCAAATCATAAACAAACACGTGCAATTTATTTGCATGTGCACACAAGTTTGTGTTCTTTACAAGAGTCCTTCAACGAGCAGTAGAACTGGATCAGAATTAATCCAACATATGACATTGGACTAGTTTTTTTATCTGTCCTGGGGGAGAATACATATAGAAGCAGTAATAGTGGGCCCGGAACAGATCCCTGAGGTACTCCACACATAACAGGTTAATAGTCTAACAGGATCTGATTTATATGTACACTGAATTATCTGGTGGAAAGGTAAGTTGTAAACCATTCCAGAACAGTTCCTGAAACAATCACAAAACCTTGAATCCTATAAGCCATTGAGCCCTGTGCGTTTTTTTGTGGGCTAAATATAATGAACTGACTGTATCTCTGCAACCACAAGGCCTATTTGAATATTTTTGGGGTCATAGTAAATGGAACTCTTGTGAGATTTGTTAAGATGGGTAAACAACTGTATATGGGTTACTAGTAAAGAATAAATGAAGATGGCACATGGCACGAATGAAAAAAACTTACCAGCTCTCCTCAAAATAAAATTCAAAATAGAACAATGATGTGGCTGTAGCTCTAAACCTCTATAAAATCATAGTACATTATTTGATCATCCTCTGTAGAAGCCAATTCTGATATCATGGGGCAGAACAAAATTAATAGAGGTTTTAGTACAGACAATTCAGGGAAGGTCTCCAAAATGTTCATTTTGCCACAGTTTTACACCATCTGGTCTCAAAGTCCAGCTGGGGGGACCTCAGGTTTTAAAAGGTTAAATACATATTTAGTGGGTTTATGAAATAAAATTTCACATTTATACATTTGTAATGTATTTTGACTGCAAATGATGTGGTAGTCACCTGATCTCTCATTCATGAGGTGAATATGTTTTGGCTGACTTCCAAAGGATGCAAAGGTGCTTGGAACTGTGATTTTGTGTAAAGGGTTAAATATTCTAATGCATCTTCACTGAATGCAGAGGTAGCCCATGCACCAAAATTAGGTCATATGAAAAAAAAGAGAAAAGAAATCACTCAATTAAAGTTGTTGACATTGCGTTGCATTGTGTGGCTTTAATGGCGGGATCACGGCTTCATGAAAAAAAATTTTTTTCTAATCCTTCCTCCGCCCCTCCACACTACATATCAAAAGAAACACTGGAATTGCTTCCCGTGGCACATTTGAAACGGTTTTGTGACAGTGTAATACCAAAGTCATTTATCCAGCTGCATTTGGCTTTCGCTATGAATTGCAGAGATGTCGTTTTTCTTATTTTTGTTTGATGTGCCTGAGCCATACAGACAGCGTCATCGTTTAAATTTTGCGGCTCAGATGAAATACAGACACATGCCTTTGACTTGAATTAGTGATACTGAGTCATGTTACTGAAACCCTGCATTTTCCCTGCGTGCAGCAGCTGTGAGTCTTTGTGTGATGACTGTGCTTCCTCCGTGTCCTGCACAGCTCTCTGCATGTTGTGTCCTGGGGAAGTGATGAGGCCTGATCTTGAGAAGTAGGGGGAAAGAAAAAAAAAAAAGGGAAAAAAAAAAGGTGTGAATGGTTAGCACTGCCTCCTGTTAGAAAGGATTCCCGAGCCAAACAGTTTCCTTTCAAAGCTAATCTTTTATTTGCATATTAAAGGCAATGAAAGACGTATACAGAACCATAATCCTGAGCTGTCCTTGTGTTTTTTTAAGACCAGGCACTTGGTGACAAAAAAGCTACAGAGAGCCTTAGAGAGCATTTCGAACAGCGGGGGGAAAAAAGAGGCCCTTTTCATTCCTATATCGCATGCTTTTTAAAAATCGCTGAGGGTGGCATGCACATTAAACATAATCAGGCCACATTTGAATTTCAATGTGAAGCAAATGAAAGGTGTTGGAATTGGATTTGGATACTTTTTTCCTTTTTGGATCTATATTGGAGTGCAACTCGGCTGGAACTGGGACAGATGACTTATCAAAACTCAAAAATAGAATTAGCACAAACTGCTCCGCTTTGTTTAGCTTCTCCCCAGCTGTTTTGCCAGATGTCTCTTCATTAAACCAGACAAACAGGCTGCCGCTTGAAAGTAAATTCCAGTTTAATAACGGCCTATGAATAATTGCTGCAGTCCCCCTTCTAATTAATCGTCCTTACAGGTGTGGAGAAAAGTTCTTGTTAAGAAATGTTAATCATTCATCAGGCTATTTGATCATTTCTCTTCCATCGTGTGATCCGTTGATGTTAGACAATAGCCTCTCCACCACTCATTAGGCTCAGCGAATGAAAGAAACTGTAACAGCAAGCAGACTTCACATTTAAGCTACGGGCCTCATTACACACGCTCGGAGGGCAACACTTCAAGAATTCAACTTAATTGGCCGCTTGAACGTTGCAATTTTATTCAGCAATCTATTTTAAGTGGTTTTGATGTCCGATGATGGACGGAGGGGGGAAACTTCTATCAGAGCTGGAGCGGTTCTACTGCCCTTTAGCAAGATCACATGCACAACGTAAGCAGAGGTTGTGGAGAGAGGAGGAGTTTTTAATCCTGTTTCAGGGAGAGAGACTGTTTTGGGAAAATGTGCTGATGGTGCGGAAACGTTTGGGACTGTGAGGTCGAGTGTGTTGTTGTTGCCTGGCAGGATGCAGAGATGCATCTGTATTACATCTCAGGTAGCAGAAGACACAGATTTGATGCTCTTTAGATCTTGTTTTGCTTTGCTTTAAGAGCCTCCTCTAATCAAGTCGGCTTCACACTCTCTTCTTTTCATTCCTCTTTTCTGCTCTAGGATTAGGAACAAATTGTGTGCATCCCGTGGACTGAAATCTGTCATGTTCTCTTTTATTTACGTTTCACACGCTAATAGAATCTAATCGTTTTAGAAGGCCACCGGGGCTGTAAAAGCATTTCATGGCTGTTTGAGCCACAGCTGAGAACTTTCCGCATTTTGCCGAGCTGCCTCTATATGTCATATAAAAAGAAGGGGAATAAATGAAAAACACTTCTTGTAAATTACAGATTATGATGCCTGCCACTTCGCCTTCGCTCCGTCATAGTCGCTGAACAAAACACACACTCCTAATGCAGCACCTCTTATATGCATTTCTGTCATGAACACAGTGGAGCTATAGGGGAAGAGCGTGCAGGGCCGGGCCCGGGCTGTGATTGGCCAGTAAGGAAACGAGGGAGCGGCTTATCCCTGAAAGAGGCCTTCGAGATGACAGAGAGACTTAATTAATATGTAGAATTTATTGATCATTGCACTGCAGGGAAATCAGCTGCCATCTTTTACCATTTTTTGGGCCCTGAAGGATCATAAATAAGACTTTTAAATATTTCAACCACACGCCACATCAAGCATAAGCAATAAACATGACAGAGAAATATGTGACGGAACTTCATTGTAAATCGTGCCAAATGAAATTACAAGCCATGTTTATGGGGAAGAGTTGAGCAGAATTTTTAAAGGAAAACTTGGTGCATCTTAATTAAAGCATCACAAACAATAGGTGCTTTTCCTCGGATGAAATGACATACTTTCTCTGTGGGCAGGAAACCAGGTAATTCCCTGCTAATTATAAGAAAAACGCTAAGCAGCAGGATTTGAATGGGACCGGTTTGTATCTGCAGAGCAAAAAGAAAAAAAAAAAAAAAAGGAGAGAAAAAAAAGAAAAGAAGCAGCCAAGGCCTGAAGAACAGAGTCAACCTGGTTTGTTTCCAAAACTCCTGCAGTGCGTCAGTCTCCTGCAACCAACAAAGGCATGCTCCTCAGCGAGTGAGCTTACATCCTTTCTCCCATCCAATAAAAAAAAAAAAAAAAAAAAAAAAGGGGGGAAGAAGAACTGAAAAGCCCCAAACTTGGCAGGACTCCCTGGAGACCTGCAAGGATTCACTGTGTCTGCGCTTGTTGCAGAAATAGGTTGATTGTGCTTTGACTGAGCCTAGTTTGGCTTAAGAAAAAGAAAGGAGGGGAAAAGTAGAGTTAAGAAAATGTATAAAAGGAACAAGAGAGTAGTGTTTTCTTATTCTTTCTTGTCACTTGGCAATGGGTGGGGTGGGGGGCTTGAACAGGGAATCACAGTTAAAGGATGTGTTCAAACTTTCCAATAAAGACACATTGGAAAAGGCCACACGCTGAGTGCCTGGCTGACGCCGCAGAGCTTGACAGCCTCATCAAATGCTACGTTGTTGAGAGACTTCCTGCATTCACAAAACGTCACCTCTCGAACGACCGCAGTCTTATTGTGCAGAGGAATTAAAAAAAGAAATCCCATTCACATTTGTGACACTGAAGGCAGGAAAAGGCCACAAATTTCCCATCTAGTGTGTTTTTTAACTGATCCAACCCAGCATATGAAGAATAAAATCTTCCAAAGTAATTTAATTTAACACTTTTTATGATACTTCTTTATCTCATCTTTAAAATAAATCTAACTCTTCCTCAATCTCAAGCAAAGAAAAAAAACCTCAACTCAAAGCTTTTTCTCTGTGCACAACAGAAACAAACTGTCTTAAACTATCAATCAAAAGAAACCAACACTGAGTAAAGCTGCAAGCCCTTGGATATACAATCCATTGTTTGAACAGATGGCTGAGCACGTTACACATGCTTAAAATGATACAGGAAAGAAATTCCAGTTTTTAACTCCATCAAAAACTGTCTGCGACAATACGTTTTTTTTTTTTTTTTTTGTCTGTTTGGTTGTGCCACTGAAATTACTTGAATCTATAATGATAAAAACAAACAATGTTTGAGGCTGACAGGTTACAATTACAAGGATTGGTTGCCATGACAACCGATACTGTACCAGTCAGATAAAGTATTGTTACCATATACAGATAAACAGTGTTATGACATCGAGATGTTAGAAATATTCCCTCTGCACAGCTGAGAGAGCATCAGGTGGATCAGAGGGAGACATCAGCACAGGATAATGACAGATGAACTTTTGCACAGTGTATCGCCTACTGATGAATCTTCATCAACATTTCAAGGTGTTTGACCTTATTTAGAACATCTTGATGTCTTTATATACAGTACATATAAACTTAGCACAAAAGGTGAGGTAATTAGCATTTGAGCAGTTATTTCTTTCCTTTAATGATACCAGTGGGTTTTGTATTATACATTGTTGGAAAGCCTGATTAGTCACCTTAACAATGAGGTATAAATTGTAAGGATTGTGCTTCTGTAGAATGAGCAACACAGCAAAACATGTAGGTTGCATCCCTTAAAAATGTGCCAAAACCCCCTGCAATATTTTTTGTTTTTCCCATTAAATCCGACCCCTTGTATGTTGCGTCTTTGTTACTTTCCGTTTCTACACACCTGGTCTTTATTAATTGATCGCTACACTTGCTCCTCATTAGTTAATTGTCCTCAGAGTATATATACCCCTTGGTCTCTTTTGTTTATTGCCAGATCCTCATCATTGCCCCCCCACCCCGTGTCATCCCTGTTTACCTTGTTAGTCTACTGCCAGTTTTAGTTCCACAGCTGTGTGTTCATTTTAGTTATCCAGCCCATGTATTGCCTTCATTTTCCTCAAACCAGCGATTCCTTCATCTGCCTGACTCCTGTGTCTGCACCCTGTGTTTGAGTCCTGAGACCCAGTCATTTCAATATATTGTCAAATACATACCGCCTTCCTACTCCATCTCCTTTATCCACCTGTGTCTGTAGGTTTAACTTTTCTTTTTAAAATTAGTTTAAATCTGTATTTTGTGCTTAAAGAAGGGTATGGATGTAAGAGTGTGTTATTCATTCATTTCATTTTCTGTACCACTTAGTCCAATTCAGGGTCGCAGGGTGGGCTGGAGCCTATCCCAGCAATTAGCAGGCGAGAGACCTATCATGCATGTCTTTGGACTGTGGGGGGGAAGCCGGAGTATCCGGAGAGAACATGCAAACTCCACACAAACCACTGCACGAACCAGACACCTCTCCTGGTTCTAACCCCTCCTGAGGCTTGAACCAGCAACCTTCTTGAGTGAGGCTGCGGTGCTAACCACCACACCACCTGTTAGTCCTTTTTTTAATCTATTGTGATAAAGTGTTTTACGAAAGCATGTGAAAATAAACTTTTCTTAATATGTTTAGAACTTGAATATAATTCTTTGATTGGATAATTTACTGAGTGTAGATGTATGTGTATCTGAGCCCATATACCTGGTGAAGCTCAGACAGACAAACCTTTCCAAGCAAAGATTCATACAAAAAAACTAAACTCAATACTTGGTGGTCTGCTGTTGAAGCAACACAAGCAAAGCCATCCATCTTTCTGGGATGTCATTTAGCCCAATCCTGCTCCACTCAAACAGATACTGCAGGTGTGTAATTCAAAAAGTAAAAATAGAATTTAGTGCAATCGTAAAACTTGATCTGAAAAAGAAAATCACAGATGCGTCTGCAAAGCAGCAGTTTTATAAGAACGGAACAGATCAGACTTTTGGTAAAATGGTCTTTTGGCCTGAATCGTACAGAAGACTGATTATAGGATTAGAGAAAGTCACCAATAACCCTAAATTATCATGCAGAGGAGGTAGAAGAGGGATGGTAGGTGAAAAGCAAAGATCAGAGATCAGAGACGATGGCAGCACTACGGTGATGAAGGACCTTTTTTGGATTTCTGAGAAGACTAAATAAAAGGGCAAACTGTCATCTGAGTTGTGACGAAGGCAGGAGATAACATCCAAACCCCAAAACTCTTGCTAAGGTTACTGGATGGACGAATAAGCGCAAGGCCCGTGCAGAATGCAGAGGTGTACCCGCATGGATTAATCATGCAGAGCAGCCCCAAGTTAAGTGTGTGATATTTTTGGGTACAGTCCCATCTCACCCTTCAGGCGATTTGCATATCACCAAGAGACTACAGCTTTATTTCCCCCTGTGGCTAAGCTTTGAGAGAGCAAGGCGGTCAAGGGGAATTAAATTATTTCCAAGACCATTGCTGCTCATGTCAAAACTGCCCTAACCTGATAACAAATGTTATTTACTTTTCTTTCTCTTTCAATGCTCTTTTTCTCCTCTTTGGGGAGTTTTACTTTTACCCCCAAGCCTTCTTCCCCCAAACCTGGGAGCCAGATTTTCTTGAATTAAGCGTTGGCCAGCCTTCTCTGTGTTTAAATCCTCTTTTGGACTAAAGCTCATTATCATCCACACATATAATCTCTCAAATTGGTACCAAACGCCCCTGCTGCTATAGTGGGCTGCATAATTTGCTAAGGGAGTCTGGAATGAGCATATCATCTTTCACAGAGAAATATTAGAATGGAGAACACAGTATATTGCATTTAATGTTGAATGCCTGCGGATAGTAAAAGATTCCAAAACAATGACCAGAGAAATATGTAAATTGTGCATATTTTAAAACTTACGTTTAGTTTTATGCTTTGTCTTTCTATCTTCATGAGAATTAGATTTAAAAGGAAATACTTCATGTGGCTTGGTTTTGTCATTGTGCTTCATCTCCTGCAGAGACCAAATAAGTCTTTATTTTCTTCTAAGAAGGTAGGGAGGTGTTGAAATGTCACCTGTAGCTAATTAAAAAAAAAGTAAAAGAGAGAATATTGACTTTAAGCAGCAATTAGTGGGGCTTTTTTGAAAGTTTAAAAACTAAACAAAATCCTATTTGGTAGTATGGAAACCTTATTCATAATGCTGAATTCTTGGCAAGTTTTTATCTATAAAACTCCAAACTAAAGATAAGTCTAAATAGACACATGCTTATTTGTTTGATTGACAGTTGTTTTACGGTATTAGTTCCACCCACAATTCCACCTCATTTCTCAAATCTGGATTTCTGTAAACCCAAAACCAATCACGCCCAAGGCTTCTTCCGCCCTATCCGTCAACCTAACTGAATTAAATACAGTAAAGTGATGTCATACAGCCCTGATCCATCCATGTATTGCTGGTATTAAGTTGTATGACTTTCACAGGCTCAAGTAACTCTGGAGAAAGTAGTGGTGGTGAGACATTCTCTGAGCAATCAGCGAAGATTAGATGCTAGTTTACAAACTGTGTGTAACGGTACGCCGAAATCACGGTTCAGTACGTAACTCTGTTTTAAGATCATGGTTCGGTTCTTTTTCTGTACAGTAAGGGAACAAAATGCAAAAACTTCTTATCTTTGGTCCAAACAGGAACAAATTACAGTCTAATTTAAGATTAGACAGTAATTTGAAATGTCAATAAAAGATTCCTAAATAAACAAATATATGGCATAAATAGAGATAAGTCTCTTCTATTCTAATGCAAAAAATAGTATCTAAATCTCTGCGCATACATATAAAGAAGGGAGGGATGTTTCAGGAGAAAAATAAAGATAATCACTTAAACTTGTACAATTATCAATTCAATACACAGTTCAATATTTTCTTTCAAAAGTAAAACTTTAATGTACATATGCTGTAAAGATAAAGTAACATATGATTAGATGCAAGGCTATGACATGTTTGGTTAATAAAACAATTGTTTGAATGAGCAGTTTTCAGCCAGAGTGCGCTTCCATCCACATGTGGAGGGGGCGGGAAAGCGGATCTCGATCACAGCTCGACACAAGTCTGACAGACCGCTTTCATCTTATCTCCCTGTTTAAGGCTATTTACATACTTCACAGGGAAGCCGAGTGCTCCCAAACATGAGATTTTAACCCCAGAGGGGGATCTTCAAGCTCTGGTTTCTACTTAAAACTGTTGCTAGCCAAAACATCCGCTAGCCAGCATTTAGGCCCAATTTCAATTCTCTCCCTTAGCCCTACCCCTTCGCCTTTAAACAAAGTGTGGAGGCAAAGGGCAATGTTTTCAGCCCTATGAATTGAGACA
>JBBBVU010000026.1:11229162-11244745 GCA_037177055.1 Atherinosoma microstoma
ACTTGTATCTACCACCATTTGTTTAATTTGTTAAATCACCACTTGATACAATAAAATCCTGGTAATTTCCACCATAACACCTGTCCACAGTTCTCTTTGTTGCACCTCTTTTACCATAGATGAGTTGGGTCGTAACATGAAGCATTTTGAATTGTCCTGTACATGTTATGTGCTATACAAATAAAGTTGCCTTGCCTAATCAGGGACTTCAAAGGCAGAACTGAAGCACAACAGAGAGGGAGGGATCTAGCCATGGGATTGATTGAGCCATCAAACTCGGAGTGATGCAGTCTAATTGTCCTCATCACCAAGAAAGATGGCTTACTGTGTCCCTGCATCAAATTCCGGAAACTGAATGCCACCTCATCCCTCTAATGAGGATTGACTTGCTGGAGAAGATTGGGTCTACCATGTACATCACCACATTTGATCTCTGCAAAGCTACAGGCATGTACCGTTGGTCCCATCAAGGAGACCCTACACTGATTTTCTCACTTCTCCTGGACTTTGAGTTAAATGTGTTGTCGTTTGGCCTCCATGGAGCCTCAGTGACATTTATAAGACTGGGTCACTGGGAGGTATTGAGGAATTTTCAGCATCTGTTTTTTTGTATTTATTTTTGAATGCATTGATGGTTGTATGGCTGATTTTGTGGTGGAAAAATTGTGAATTTTATAGATTGTGGACTTAGAGTATTTCAATGGGCCCTCGGTGAACAGGGAGAGTGTTACCTGGTAGTAGTCGAAGTAAGACTGGGTGGAGACTTTGAAAGGGCAAGCAAAAGGAACAAACCCATGCTGTCCGCTTCTATTACCAAGAAATTAAGGGGTATTAATTGTATGAAATTTGTACGTTTACTTTGGCAGCTTAGTAATGGTCAACACCACCCAGTATGTTTTTAAAGTATTTTTTTGTTTTTATTTGATTTGGTTAATCAATAATTCGAATGACACAAATGTTTGTTGATTAAAGTTAGAGTAAAAAAAATAAAAAAAAATATGCCCATTTTCCAATCATCCAAATTAAAATGTCTAAAGGGTAATGAAATGTTGAAAAAAAAAGAGAAAAAAACCAATCCCATTTCACCCTTGATGATTTATATCTAAAAAAGTTCCTCGTGAGGAAACCGGCTCTCAGCTAAACGGATGGCAAAATATTTTTGGTTACCAAATTGACCTTAAATAAGCACAAATCCACCTTTTAACTTGTATAACTTAAGTTTTCTAAACCTTGATTATTCAAAACAACAAGTTTGCATTTTATTTTAGCAGAGTCAACTTGTTAAATTTTACAGTGTAGATGCTATCCATTAAAATCATGCCAGGGATTTTTGCCAGTTCTGTTCAGATTTCCCACCCAGGGCCATGAAATAGTAAGGCAAAAAAGAAAAGATAAAAAAAAAAAAAGAAATCAAACATTTATCAACTGGAAAAATGTGACTGTGCAGCAGTACTGACGGTTTTTACGCCAACGGCATTCAGATTGCTTATTTTCCAGATTGTAGGAGATTTACATACCAGCCAAGTCTGCTGTATAGACAAGCCAGCACTAACAAATAAAAGCTGAGTGTTTCTATATCATTAGAATAAAACAGATGAACTGTGGTTAAAGCCAATTTATCAACATGTGAGCGGGATCAATCAACAGAATTGTTATAATCATAATACATTGTATTTAAAGCACCTTTCAGAAAACCCAAGGTCACTTTACAATATTAATGATCAAAGTAAATAATTGAAATGCAAAGTAAAATATAATAATCAGTCAAAATACAAGATAGAAATGAAAAGAATAAAACAGTTTTAAAAAAGTGGCAATTCAGCAGTGAGACAGGTGCTCCTTTCTTAATATTCATTTAATTATTGGTGGCAGGTTGGTCTGGGTTGAATCTGAGCAGATAGCAAAGCAGACAAGAAAGTAGAAAAGAAAAACTTCACTTGGCACAAACAAAGTAGCATTAATTATAAATCTAAAAGGTTCATTGAACAGAAAAGTGGCTATAATTATTATTCACTGTCTTAGTAGAAACTAAATTCTATGATTAAGCCAATTAATTTTACTGTTAACTCTGTGTCATTATGACCAAGAGGGCATTTTATGAACTTCTCTTTGTTGTCTAAACAGATGGCTATTAGTTCCTTAAGGTTCCTTAAATGATGTTATCTATGCTTCTTAACATAAGCAACACTATAGGCGGCATGATTTGATTTGCATAAAGCAATAAGAAATGTGACAGTTCATTTCAGTATGAATGTACACCCTCTCCGTCTGTCATTACACTCCTCTCCCTCTTCCCCATGTCACCTTTCTGCCACCTTCCTCCTACCTCCAGGCAGAAAATTGATATGTACACTGCTTGGTGAGTTAACATTTCTATTTGTGAGAAACACTTTTTAAGCCCTCATACCCTTGGCTGACGCACAAACCCACCCACGCAAGTCTGTGTTCTGCTCAGTGAATTATTCCATTTTAGATTATCTAATAACCCTGCATCCACAAGCCTCCATGTTCTTGACACACAGAGTGTGGAAACAGAAAGAGCAGGACGTTTCTTGAACACAGCAAATATCTCTGTGTTGTTTTTTTTTTCTTTTAACTTGTGTTGTCCAGCATCATAGCAGCAGAAAGATGGTCTGGCTGCTGAGTTGTGCCGAGAAATATGCTTTGCCAGGAGGAGCCTTACGTGTATAAAGCTCTTCTTGATGATATGAATTCTTTTTTTTAATTCTTATTTCGTTTATTTCTAAATAATTGTTACTGAATTTACATAATATTGCTAGACCTGACCGGAGGGGACAGAAAAAGGGTAAAAAGAGAACATAAATTTAAAAGGAAAGGGAGAATAGACAGAAGAAAGAGGAGACAAAGATACACCAGATAGAAAACAATGGCCCTTCAATCCAACCACAGACTCTAGACAAACTGCTACAGCTGTACAGAAACACAACGAAGAACATCCCACAGCCCCCACGGGAGGATGAAGCTGACAACCATCAGGAGCCCCAATGAGAGATGGAAAAGAAACCATGTATCTCAACTAAAACCAGAGTAACAACCCCAATGCTCCAGCCACACACCCCGGGAACCAGGGTCCTATCCTCTCTCCGCCCACCCACATACTCCATCCCCCTCTTCCTCCTCCCACCCATCAACATACACTCAAACCCTCCAGACAGCAGAAAACCAGTTGAAAATTCTACAACCAATTAGCCCCGCCCACCACAGAGGCCAACATGTCTGAGATTCGGCACACAGTAAGAACATGTCAGGACCTACAAAACCTCCTGGACCTGATGGGAAGTCAGACATTTTTCAGGTAATTTTCACCATTTTCTTTGCATTGCATTTGAACCTACTCCTGCAGACTTTATCATACGGTCCTAAAAATGGGCAAGCCCATTCCGAGGGCATGTACAATCTTACAGGTGTTGTTCAGCAGTGGCGCTTTCTTTGAAGTTTCAAAGTTCAGTAACTTTTACACAACACCCAATCTGCACCACACTGAACTCGTTTCAGTTCAGTTCCATCCTGACCACATCTACATGTCCAGATGTTGTTAACGCCAGTCCTGCCCACTGGCAACAGGAAGTTACTCACTTTAAAGCCTAAATAACCTGCATTCATTTGTAAAACATTAGTATACTGCTTCATTTCACTCACTCATGATTCCAAAGAGCTTATAATGGCCTTCACACAAATTGTGGTGCTGCTTTGACCATGGCAGAAATGATGAGTGTGTTTAGTTGCATGTCCCTGAATGAGCACATGCATGGCTACAGGTGAGGGCGAGGGCACCATGGCAGCGGGATTGTAGCACCCAGAACGGGTGAGGTCCTTTAACGCTGCTTGCAGCTTTAATTGTATTTTATTCTTATTTTCTTTTCCCTGGAGGATGTGACTGCCCTGATGCTAGTAAAAAATACATTACAATAGCCCCTTTAATACATTTATACTACCATTAAAGAGGTATTTATCTACTAGGCTCTCAGTGCCCACAGGCTAACCAATTGTCAATGAAGAGAGAAAGATGTTTAGTCCTGGAAAAACCTAAGAATGCATACATCTGTAAAGTAGCGTCAGGTAGTCAAACAAATGTTTGAAAGTTAGCTTAAGCCGGGGAGGGGCCTACTTCTGGCTAGAGCTAGGTTGTTAGCATGTAGCTCTAGGTGCTGACAACCCATTTCAGCTGATGTATTTTGTAGATTTATCCAAATATTACTGCCTTTTATCTTTGCCTGTTTCATAGTTTTGGAAAGTATTTTTCTTGGTCTCTGATGGTGTGAAGAGTGTGATATTACAAAGATGATAAATACAAGCAAGATCTTTACCATTTTAAGTAGCAGTGAAGCCATTTTCTGTCCCTTCAACAAAAGCAGACTGTTTTACATTAGCCTACATACAAGCAGCATCATTAAACGAGTTGAACAGGTCATTGTTAACTCCCAAAGATGTAAATGAACAATAATTAATTTACATTCTGTCCCAGGCAGATATTTTAAATCTAATCACATCAAGCCAACAGCCCGCTAGCTACACTATTAGCTACTCATACCATGTAGCCTACATACAAAATTAATCATGTCTGTTCCACTGGGTTGTAATTTAAAAAGTCATTATGAAAAATCTCTAAAACATGACTTAACCCAACTGAAGTGTTTGATTGATTGAACAAACACCTGGTCAATTTACTGCTATAAGCTTAATGTGAACCAGACAGTTAGGCTAATATGGAAGTCAAATAAACCACACTGTGGATTAAATCGGTAAGATACTGTAGGTTTAATAAATATTTTGTTCCTGGAAGCAGAAATTACATTAGAAAAAAAAAAGTTGAAATGATTTTATGGACACAGACATGGACACAAGTGCTCTAACACACGTTTAAACTGTCTTTGCAGTGATGTCCTGTTCCCTGAGCTGCCTGCTAACTAGATTCTGTGTCCTGCCTGAAAGTCAAGGAAAAAAGGATGGCATTAAATAAATGGGACTCTCCGTTGGATATTTCAGGCCACGACCAATAGTACCAACACAAGACCTGGTTGAACTACCAAGAGGAGAAATACTGTAAGGGAAAATAGAAGGTGAGGAGAGGCAGTATTATGAGAGGGCCACCAAGAGGCACACAAAGAAGCTAATAACGGGGGAATATTCAGGCAACTATGGATTTATATGCACAGTGTCTCTATTTTAATTAACTTCAGAGTCTTGCCAAGTTGTCTCCATAACCGTCCATTAAATGTGTTGTGATTTAAAACATTAAACCAATTTATAGCATCTACACAGCAAATTTGCCAGAGTTAATAGATGTTGATTTTTCAAAACTGGACCAATTATTAGGACTGTCAAAGAGCTGCAATGAGAACTAAAGCAACTCCTCAAACTGTCCAAAAGATTTAACTCAGATTGATTTGGATCACAGCTAAAAGGGAACAGTTATTTGCATAATAGTAAATTAATATGGACAACTTGCAGACCATTTAGCACAAAACCGACCTCTTGTAAAACCTGTATGTAACCCAGTTCCAACTACATACTATAACTCATACAGGACAATGCAAGGATCCAGTATAAACCTCATAAGCATCTGAGGCCTAGCATCACTAAATTTGTGCAGCAAGATAAGCTAACTTCTAAATTTATCTACAATTACAGGGGATTTTCTTTAACCATCTCTGTGTAGTTTTGGTGCCCAAAACTAACCAAATGATAACCGGGGAGAAAATGGAAAGTCAAATTTAAGTAAATGATAAAGATTTAAACAGTATGGTACTTTTGTACTTGGTCATCAAAGTTAAGTGTTCCAATTAATTCCAATTCCAATTAATCCCCCACGTTCTGAGATGCCACCAGATTTGATACATTACAACTACATTACCTGGCCTTGACACAATTGGTTAAAGCAGTGGTTCCCAAACTGGGGGGAGGGGGTGCAGCAAGGCTAAACAAAACTTTGTTAAAGTACCAATGGGCTAACGATGATGAATCAACAACAGAGATTTCATCTACCAGAAAAAAAGACAATAAAAGATGCATACCTATGCTTGACCAGGTAATGGCCAAAGGTGGATAATAAAGACAGACCACAGTATGTCACAAAATATCAATATCAACTCCACTTGGGAACGTCTCATCCTAAACACAAGGAAAAGCCTGTTGATTACTTTAGAAAATATTCACCTGTCATATAACAGTTGTTTTGCTCATCGAAAGCTCAACTCACCTGCAGTAATTTGCCGAGATTCCTGGTTTTTAGAAGAACCCTCACAATACAGCAGAGGAATGGATAATTCCTTCTGCCACTGACATAGTTTTAACTATAGTTAATGAAGTAGCAGCCAATAAACTAAACACTATTTTGTGGCACATTTCTTCGGGGTGCATGGATCGTGGGGGGCTTGACATTATTGTTGTTAATAAAAAAAGGGGGCCCTGCAAAAAAAGTTTGGGAACTATTGGGTTAGAGCTAAAACTGAGAATAATAAAATGTGTTACATCATACCAGAAAAAGCAAAGTGGAAGGACTCAAGCTTCAACATGGCTTGCCCTGCAACTTCTACTTTATTCTTGCTACTCTGCCAGTGCATCTGCATCAAATGATGTGGAATAAGCGCCTTCTCAGTAACATGTGGAACAGAATCCAACCAGTCTTAAAACTTAAGTGCATGGCTTTTATCCCTTCCATTGATATCCAACTCAAATAGAGTCAGAGGTCAAGGTCTGAAATGGCATTCACCTTGAAGGGAAGCTTGCCACAGTAGCAGATGGATGATTGTACAAGCTGCTGCTGCAGGCTTATCTGAAGTCTAACATTAGCTACATCCAACTACAGTAGCAGCTGCATTTCAGAGAAACATTAAATAAAAATCTAAATTCCTCAAGCTAAGGTGGAGATTTCCAATGGCAGTGATTAGATATTCAAAGACTTGAAGCGTTTTTCCTCTTCATCTCCATTACACACAACCTGTAACACACATTTTTACGCAACACCTGAATTTAAATCTGTGACACCGAGACTGATCTGCTGCTGCACTGATGAGTCTCTAGCTAACTCTACAGTATGCTAATGCCATTCTGTCAAGAGCATCAAAGTCCAAGTTCTTCAAGGAGCTCGGACTTTAGATAAGAAAAAACACTGCATATTTTACAGTACAACAGCAGGAAAAAAGTTTCACTAGATACATCTCTGCATTTCTTTAAAAGAAGCACGACTGTCAACAGAGCAGCTTCTCTCAAATTAAAGAGAAATATCAATAGTGATAAAAAGAATGCCTAACATAAATGCTCTTAAACCATAAAATGTAGAAGGTAAAAGGCCTAGAAAATGAGAAATAGTGCCCTGGTACATACTGTAGTTTGCCAAATCCCTTCAACTGAATGTACTGTCTTGCTAAGAGGCAGAACCGTGGGCTGATTTAAGGGGGAATGAAAGCGGATTGTCAGATTATTAACACAAGTTAATAAACGCCTACCCTACAGCAACTAAGTCATTAAGGCCAACTAAACATTTATCTTGCTGATTTTTTAAATCAAATCAGTCACTTGGAAGAAACAAGATGAAAGAAAACAGTAAATTTGAACCTGTCAACAGCCAGGAAAAAAAAAAAAACGCCTAATTTGATGTGACTTAAATACATCTCGAAAGAACTTATAAAGGGTGTACAGATGTGCTTTCAAATGATTTGATATTGTTCAGCAGCTTGTTTTTCAGGCTTTAATAAAGCAAATATTCGTCTTGTAGAGGCAGGAGCCCAAACAACACTTAGGATTTGTTTAGACATACATTATGTACAACCACAGGTGCAAACCTGCTTACAAACCCAACAATGTGAAAGCCATTTGTCTTCAGCGCGCCTTCTTTCTGAAAATGTTCCTTCCATGTCTGAAACCAGCCGCCCTACAAGCAAAAACAAACTCGAGAGCCCAGGCGAGCAGACATGCTGTAGCTACCGCTGAGAGCTCAACTGCGCAATGCAAATAAGCTTTCTCACAATAACAGACGACCCGCATCTCCATGCTCGGCAGCGGGGATTCAATATCGGAGGACAAGGAGTGCTGCGTCCCCAGGCCCTTCTTGTAAAGTGGCCCATAAATCATGAACCCTGTTGAGAGCTAGTCTCTGTGGGTCTGGTCCAGGAAGGGGGGAACAAAGCCATGCTCTGGCTGGGAAATGGGCATACCGTGGCTCCCCCCCCCCCACACACACACACACCTCTCCACAACAACCCCCACAGCTGTGATGCAAAGCATCTCTTGGCAGCATAAAATTATTACCATCATTAGCAAACTGCAGACTGGATTATTACTGGAATTGTTATGTTTAGATATATAGGAGATGCTGTGGCTGAGCCATAGATTCAAATAAAATTGATATTTTATATTCCCATTAAAAGGTTATTCTTACATTTTCAGACCACACATAGCATGGTAATATATAAAGTGTAATTAGTCAGCAAAACTGATAAATTTGGTCTCTTAAAATAATTAGCAGTACTATTTATAGAACTTGTGTAGTCCTTGTATGTATCCAGATGCTGTGGCCGATGCTAGTTACGCTTTATGGTATTAATGGGTTTTCTAACTCATTGCTGTATCAGTCAATGTAGTTTATAAAGTTTTTTAGAATAGCCACTAACATCCACGGTTGGTATTTAGTATATCAGTTAATAGATCTGTAATCTTTTCCATCTTGTTATTGTTAACCCTTTAAACTCGAAGACATTTGTTGTCCAACTGGTCGTTCTAATGTAAAAATGCATGTTGAAGCTCAACTCTTTAAAGCACAGTCAACATACATATATAGTTTTTTCAAAACACCCTCATGTGTCGGACTATGAGGCTAAAATTATGTAAAATTAATGTATGATTTAACAATATTTGGTAAAAAAAATAACACAGATCAACAGTGACCGAGCAATTTCTCTTCTACATATAATTTGATCAAATATTGGCTTTCAGGAGAAAGAAAATCTGTCATTGAAACAAACAGAAACTATTTACATAATAACACTTCTTCTCAAGGTGTTCTTTTGCTAATTACAGTTATTTGTGCAACTATTTCTATACAATCCTCCCAAAACCAATTCCAACTCTGCATGAATAATGGCTACATGGCTTTATTCCAGCCATTATTTCTGTTCTTTTCACTTTGTCGCTTGTTAATCTCTAGCTGATCCTGATTGGACATTACTGTTATTTTAAGCTATCCAGTTGTTCAAAAGTTTGACAGATAGTGGCTTCATCTTGGTTTATAGGTCAAAAAAGATGTCTCTTAGCAACATAGTAGTGATGGTGATCTTTTTCCGATTACAAAAATGTGATAAATGATCACTCATTGTAGATTTAGAGCCTGAATAAACACTGGAGTTTAAAGGGTTAAAGAACAGAGGACTATAAAATGTGTAATCTCTTGCATGGTGATGCTATTGCATAATTTTTTTTTCCTATCCCCCCAAACTTATATACAGTTGTGTCACCATTATTTAGGTTACATCAGATCAGATCAAAGAGTTCACCAGAGGAAGCCTGTTTTTCTCTCTAATTGTATTCCTGCAGCAGTGAGACAATCAGTAGGAGACGATGCTGTGAAGAAAAATAAACGCTCTTCAAAATTGGGCCACCCACTCACTTTGAGGTAGTTGAGATCTGGGTGCACCTTTTTTTTTCTGCTGTCATTCAGCAGAGAAGTATCATTAAGAACAGTCATCCTTGCAAATCATTTTCAGGGTCACTCTTTTACTTTTCTTTTTTTTCTTTTTAAGACCTTGGTGTGAGTGCCTCCATGTATGGGATGTGAATTGAGTGTCTGCTGCTGCTGCGCCAGCTTTATTTACTTTCTCCATGTAATGGCATTTCAATTCTAACAGAGCGAGAGCAATGCTTAATACCTTAATAAAAGGATGGCAGTGGCATCATTTCCAGCTGTCTCTTTGCATTGCTCTTAAACGTATGCAACCTCTTCTCGGTTTTGTTTATACATGTCCGTGGGGGGGTGGTAGAAGGCTAAAGTTGACCAGAATCAAATGCAGTTTTAAAGGCATTTATTTTCCAATTTGTTTTAGTAGAAAATAAAAGGAGTTGCAGTCACCCATGGTGTAGCATGCCCTGAAGCTCAAATGTAGTGCTTGGATACTCGTGTTGAACTCATTCTGATGAAAAGGCCTTCTGAGACAAGATTTCTTACCTTTGTTTCTTTGCTGGGGGCTACTGATGTTTACATCCCCCTTTTTAATAAGCAGGAGAATGAGAGACCCGTTGCTATAAGCAAGAGGACAAAATTATTTTCATTCTTTGTTTCCAGCCCCATCATACCATGTCTGGAGGTGATCCTCTGAGACCCTTCCAGCCCAGAAAGATGAAGTTGATGTGTTTTAGATAGCTTTTAGAGAGATGTGGAAAGAGGATGGAAATTGCATGCCAGAGGAAGCAAAATGAGCAATTCTTCCTCCCATTACCCCTCCTCTCCTCATCCGATCTGTGCTTACTCATTCATGAAGGCTTTGTTGTGACATTCCATACATTGGTGTTGATATAAAAAAGAAGAAAAAAAATGCATAAACTGCCAGTTGGCAAGAAAAAGAGAAACCTAGACTGCATTGTTTTGCAGGAATCTGAAGTAGCTGTGGCTCTCAGTTATGAGAACACAAATCATGACTGCACCAATCTGCATTCACATTTTGACTGAAGTAAATCAGGGAATTCAGCAGAGCCTCCAACAAACAGAATAAGAGCTTCAGCAAGGGTTTTTGGGTATATACTGAAAGAAAATGCTAATATTCCATAAAGCATCTTCTCAAGTGGGAGCCATGGGCACAGCCTGACTGCATGCACGATGATATATCAATGCGCACTTAGTGTACTGAGGAGAAATGCTGAGTGTTTGCACCAAACTCCCCTCTTTTATCCAGGCAGGAGCTTAAATAGAACAGTCACATCAAGGGATTAATAGTGAGTGAAATCAAGGAGTGCTTCATTAACAGTTCTTCATTTGTCATTAGCTACTTCAAGTGAGACATATGTGGGCAACATTGTATTTACAGCTAATTTTGTACGTGTATTTCAACTTGCCTAGAGTACAAGACATGCCTGGTGGATTGAATCAGAGCAAAGCAGTTTCCAGGCTGTGTGCAAAATGTTTCTTTTTTTAACAACCTCCTGCACTGGAGAAACTTAATGCCATTCATGAAGGCTACATTTTAAGTGCAAAGTTCATGTGCTTTGAAATGGGTGTAGAATATATACACCTCTGTGGTGCAGTTCTATACATGAGCTAGACCCTTTTATGTCAACATTATGCACTGTAAAAAAATAACTGAAAATTTGTGTTTTTAAGTTGTTTCCAGGGAGATACCAATAAGATTACAGAGACTGCAAATTTACATGTCTAATGTAAAATAACATGAAAAAAGTTTGACTGTGAAAATGTATTAAATTTCTTTTTTTAAAAGGACATATTTCACCTGAGATACAAGGAAGATAGTGAAGTTATCATAATTTCACTTAACGGCAATTTTTATAAAAATAAATAAAATAAAAAAGTTAAACAACTAGATTCAAGTTTAATACTGTTCATACTTTGTCAATTCAGTGATTTTATTTATACTGTATCACAAACACATAGTGCTAGCCTATAAGTTAGAGAGGTGGACTTGGGGCTGGAGGACCCAGGTTCAAGTCCCTGGACTGGCAAATAACCAAACTGATATATCTGCTCAAGCATAAAAAAACTGAAATATTACAGAATATTAGTTTTTTAGGTTGGATTTTTACAGGTATGTGATATTATGCATGACTGTTTGTTTTCTTCTGAAGGTTAACTTTATTTGTACTTTGCACAAACCCTCATCTTAATGTTTCCTTTATTGAGGTATTTTGTAATGTTTTTAGGAAATATAAAATTGTGGAAAAAGAAGTTGCACCCTATTTCACTTCTAAAAGATCAAATAGTAAGCACACATCCAAATACAGTCACTGATAAACCAAAAAGCAGAAACCATGTGTAAAAAACTTGGCACCCTCGACTGCTTTTATAGAAATTAAGTCTGCATTAAAGTGTTAAAATGAAATTTCCTGTTTAAGTCAAACAGAAGCAAGCTGCTTTTAATGGACAAATGTGAAGTGAGCAGAATTTCAAATTCAATGACATTTATATCAACAGCAAATGTGTCATGCTAAAACTTTGCCAGCATGCACTCTGTAGGTGGCGCGCTCCAGCAAAACAAACTAATCTGAAGTTCCAAAGCAAAAGAGAAGAGAGCTATAAAAAGGAGGGGGGGGGGGTTATAAAGGAGGCCAAGCAGCTAAATCATAAAGGATTTAATAGATGACACTGCACAGTAGAAAGTCAGGTGTGATGTAAGCTCCCGTTTTGTCCCTGGCACAAACTTTGTCCTCACCTGTGTCATGCACTGCCACTAAGCATGCATTTTTTCAGCCATGATGTTCCCACACCTGATTCCGTCACAGCTGCTGGTCTCATTTCTTAGCTTCTTTTAGCCATATGACATGTTGTTGCTGCACCCCCCCACCCCCACAAGCTACTAAAGTAACCTCAGGCTAGTATGGTGTTAATCTAGAAACAGACATTTATCGGTGAGCCTTCTGCATTTTTAAGTTGCTATCAGATTGTGAGCAGACAGATGGTCATTAGTAAAATGGATAAATGCATAGATGTGGTCCACAGATGGCTGTGGGGTTCATGTTCCAGTACGTTATTGCCTTCCACAATATTATGTAACATATGAGAAAAAGTTCAGAGGAGGTTATAAAACAGAAAAATTAACATGAACATTTCATTTTGGACAGTGAATTTAGTTCAAATTTTAAAGCTGAATGATGAACATAAACTAGTTCAGTTCTAATGAGTTAGGTACTTCCAATCAAATGCACTTGATAAAACAAAGTAATATCCTTCATGAAAGCAGCAGCTGGTCATGGAGCATTCAGGTGTGTGTGTTAACACAATTCCAAGGGGGAAAGACATCAGAAATGACTTTAGAGAAACAACTGTTGCCCATTCATCTGGGAAGGGTTATAAAGACATTTCCAAGCTATTCTACAGTGAAAAAGATTTTCCTCAAGTGAAAAACATACAAGAAAGCTGCTAATATTCCCAGGAGTGGACATCCCAGCAAGTTCACCCCAAGTTCAGACCCTGAAAAACAAGAGCTACATCTCAGACCCCAGAACTCAAGCAGCCGATGAGTAGACCACAAGGATTTAGCAACAATCTGAAAACATCACTGAGAAAATAGTCAAATTTCAGCACCATAATGATTTCTCCACGAACTATAAAGTGCAGCACCTTTGCTCAAGGATATTCAAATTTCCCAGATCAAAGACTCAAACATTAGAATTAAAAACATTCAACATTTCTTTCTAAAAGTTCTAATTTAGAAAACAAGCTGTGCAAGATCTCCATGAGCGACCTGCTATAAGTTGAACGTGCAAGAATCGTCTGAAAAGAGCGGCATCCACCACTGCAGACGGTAATAAGACTAAACAACAACAAACTCATCCACTGGTTTGTGATACAAAGCCTTGATTTACATTTGTCTTGCAGCAGTAAGTGACCACTTTTAGACCTTGTCTTTATTTTAGAACTCTCCATTGAATAACCCACTGATCAGCATCGACTTTAACCTTTTAAAACCCAAAGATCCCCCAGCTGGGGGACTTTCAGAACAGACGCTAAACTGTGCCAAAAATGGCCGTTTTAGAGACCTCACCTGAACTGTCTGGTAAAACCTTTCTATATTTGTTCTACTTCACTTTATTAGAGTTGACCTTTGCAGAGATTATGTTCACATAATGTAATTAATCTGATAGATACAGTATACAGCTGTATCATTCCTAAGCAATATTAATATTCATCCTAATGGTTTTTTTTGTTTGGGTGAGTCTGAAACTTATTAGTGCTTTGTGCCATCTTCTTTTATTCTTCAACACGTATCCTGGTGATTACACATCTTGACAAATTGCACAGGTGTTCTCTTTACTATGACTCCAAAAGTATTCAAATCAACCTTGTGGTTGCAGAGATATACTCATTTCATTATTGGTATGCGATTCCCAAGTAGAGGCCTAAAATCAGGCACATGGCCTAAAGGGTTCATGACACAATCAATGGAAAAAATATTATTTCATGCGAGAGGTTTATGGTATTAGAATAAGAGTCTATTGGAAGCGGAGATGATTTAGTGTCCTGTGATATTCGATTTGAAGGATTTACAGTCTATAGCTGTCAATCATTTTATACAATATAGGGTCATTTGGATACCGTCCAGTAATGGACTCATTTGGAATTCTTAATTCCAGAAAAACATTTCAACAGAAATTGTATCCTGAGAAAAATTGCTTGTGGTTAATCCCCAGTTACACATTCAGGAAACCCAATATTACATTTAAATTTCCATCAACTGAATAACTGACTCAAGTAATAATCATATCACATCCTCAGTTGAGAATCTGGACCCGCTGAATGATCTTAAGTCAGGTACATTTGTTCTCTAATCAGGTTTGTGTCAGTCAATAAATCAATTCATTATGTATCGCTCAGGTAACGAACAGTTATTGGTTCCAATATATAGAAACGGGCACAAATCACTCAGATTTATTCATTTTCAAGTGTATCACTTCATAAATTAATAACATAATTGTGCCATCAAAATTTCCAACCATAAAACAAGATACCATAAAATGGGTTACTAAATTAATCTAGAACAATCTAAAACCCTGCTCCAAAGTCTTTTACTGCTTTTATATTGAATAGTTTGTACAGCTACAGGTCCCTGCAGGTTCACACACCAAACGGACCACGTGCAGTTGCTAACAAGAAAGATTTCTCTGCGTTATCTGTTGTCATTTCTGAGTGGACGAAAAATCATGCAAAGATATATCATTATCCATCTGATCTACCATACTTGTCAATTCCTGACATGATGGCCGCAACGAAAATAAATAGCTTGGAATCAGATCAATGCCCAATGATTGCAACGGAAAATGGTACAAGGCATGGAGAAAAAGGAATCTCATTTTGTGGGGAATTGGATTTTCAAAAGATTTAACTCTGTAGACATCTGTTATGCATGTAGTCCACAGCTTCCAATACTCAGATTTCACAACAGTAAATAACTCTGCACAGCACCAAGCAACAGTCTAAGGTACTCGGGCGTCTGTACATTTGTGATATTTGCTCTCACGCACACAGTCCGACACATGCAATCACCTGAGTATTCCCATTTCCCCTCGAGTCTTATTGTCATTTAATAGCCATGATTGAGGTGGCCCCGTCTCAACTTCCTCTCCAACATTCTTGCTCACAAATCCTCATCAATTGCTCCAATCACTTCTCACACAGTGCCAATATTCTACAGTGAGACAACCCTTATTTCCCACCGCATTAATGAACTCTTTCATTTGAAAGCCTTTGACTGTCCGCCCCTTGATTGCAAAGCCAAGGCCAATGGGTTTTGGTGACAGCTCCTTGAAAATTAAAACCATCAATCAAGACAGGAAGTGTGTGTGTGTGTGTGTGTGTGTGTGTGTGTGTGTGTGTGTGTGTGTGTGTGTGTGTGTGTGTGTGTGT